>JAGPOY010004152.1:1377-13639 GCA_018983105.1 Silene uniflora | reverse complement strand
TAGAGCATGAGCAATCCTATTTAGCTGCCGCGGACAATGACTAAGAGAAAAACAATGACAAGAATTCACTAAAGAGATAATAGAACGTATTGGCACCGCAGCATCATGGTTAACTTCACCATACCCATTAACCTGAAGGACTAGGTTAAGGCAATCAGAGGTTGCATCAATATGTCGAAATCCCTGGTTTAAGGCGTCAATGCAAGCAAATTTGAGTGCTAAAGCCTCTGCCTGCAAAGCAGATTTTGCCCAGAACGCAGAATGGCCTGTATGAAACATATTCCCGTTAGTGTCTTGAAACAGCCATCCAGCAGTAGCCTTCAAATTGGATCGCCACGAAGCATCACATTTAATACGGATATGATTAGAACATATTTTAGAACCGATGAGGCATAATGGGAAATGGTTTCGCAAAAGCCAAGCACCGTCAGCATCAGCAATAGCCTCCGAGTCTACCATTCCCATCAATTTCCTTTTACCCACTTCAGCAGCAATATTATCCAAAGCGTCTTTCGAAATTAGCCGGAGAAGACATTCATAGTCTACACCACCATTATCAAAAACAAGCATATTCCTTGCACACCAAATATGCCAAAGGGTACTGATGAAATAGGAGATAGAGGTGATAGTATCATGTGACTTGCGAAGCAAATTCAACCAATTAATAATCCATTGTTGTATTGTCACCATATTTCCTATATCAGCTCTTATCCCCAACGTCGATGCAGCCCAGATACGAGATGCTAAAGGGCAATCACGAAGCATATGAGCCAAGGATTCTACACAAGGTGACTGGTCAATACAAGAGGGGCATAAAAAATCTCATGGTAGCCCTCGTTCCTGCGCTGCTGCTCCACAAGGTAATGAATTAGACATGATTTTCCAAACAAAAACCTTCCATTTACTTTGCACAGGAAGATTCCAAAGTAGTTTGCTGCAAAAAGTGATAACCATTGGTTCCATTCGCATTTTGTCCTTTATCGACGCCTTGTTTTGCCAGAGTTTCGAAAAAGCTAACGCATAACCGCTCTTACTGGAGTACTGGCCAGTTATCGATAGTGACCAATAAAGAGTATCAGTTTCATTCTCCACCGGAATTGGAATGGATAGAATAAAAGGTAAGGCATTATGACCACAAATATTAGAAGCAAGATCAATGTTCCAATCACCCGAGGCACATTGGAGCAATGAAACAGGAATGAGTGGTTTTTGTTGGACTTCCGATTCCGGAATCTGCAGCAATTGGCCCAACGATGAACCATAAATCCATTTATCTCGCCAAGCATCAAGTAATGATGGGAATCCCACTTGCCAACTGAGGTTATCCTTGAGTAACTCGAGCCCCCACAATAGACCTCTTCCACCCCATGACAACATACCAGGACTTGCCAAGGAGTTGGTCATAATATTCTCTTTTGTAACTTGATATTTTCTACCAACCACTTTGCTTAGTAAGCACTCAGGATCAGCGATAATCCTCCAGCCAATCTTAGCAAGGAGAGATTGATTCAAGCAGCCCGCATGTCTAATTCCCAACCCACCATTCTTCTTAGAGGAATGAACAAAAATCCTACTACTCCAGTGAATGCTCTTGCCTGCCCGTGTACCACCCCACCAAAATTGTGAAATCAAAGAATCAATCTTCGAAGTCACACTTACCGGCATTCGAAATGCAGATAGAGAGTAAATAGAAAGTGAGGATAATATCGAGTAGATAAGAGTCAATCTCCCAGCCGCAGATAAGAAAATGTTGTTCCAACTAAAGATTCGTTTGCAAATTCGATCAAGTACACCAGCGAAAATCTCCTTCTTACTTGTGCCAAAATCAGTGGGTAGACCTAAATATAAACCCATGGCTGCAGTACTCGAAACTTTAAGTGTTTTGATGCAATCCGCAATGGTACGTAATGTGGAGTTTGGGCTAAAAGAAATTGCAGATTTACTATCATTAATCCGCTGCCCAGAAGAAGAGCAATAGACATCTAAAATACGCCTTAATTCAAGACAGTTTGTTGTGGTAGCTTGGAGAAAGAAAATAGAGTCATCCGCAAACAAAAGATGCGAAATCGAGGGTGCCATCCTGCAAATTTGTATCCCTCGAAGACGACCAGAACTTTGAGATCGAAGTAATAACTGGGATAAAACTTCCGTACATAACGCGAAAAGGTATGGAGATAGAGGATCCCCCTGTCGAATGCCTGTGCGTGGGTAGAAGCTCTGTCCAGGTGAGCCATTAACAATGACTTCATAAGAGACAGATTTGATACAATTCATAATCAGGTTGATAATATGAATAGGGAAACCCATATGCTGCAAAGTAGCTTGAATAAAATTCCACCGTAGTCGATCATATGCCTTACTCATGTCCATTTTGCAAGCAAGCAGTCCTCGCTTCCCACCAGATTTCTTGGAGATATGATTGAACATCTCATGAGAAATAAGAATATTATCAGTACTTGAGAATGAGATTTTGAAGCAAGTTTTAAACAAAGTAGTTATTAAGGTAGCAATTTTTAAAAAAAATTTAAGTAGGTAGCAATTACAAAAAAAATGTTTATGGCTGGGAGCAGTTACCAAAAAACCCTTATTTTTAATACTATTAAGTCATGTAGATAAAATTTAATCAAATAAATACTCCCTCCTATTCACTGTTTTCTTCCCCTTTCATTTTCCCCTAAGAAATAAGAGAGTGGATTTGGACCACACAAAACACACCATTGAATTTGGACCACACAAATCAACCCAAAAAAGAAAATAGGGAAGAAAACCTGAATAACCGAAAAAGGAAATAGGGAAGAAAACCCTGAATAGGAGGGAGTATATAAAAAGATTTTTTAACATTTTTTAATATTTCTAATTTGATACCATGGGTATCAATCTCATACCCACCCCCTTCCCTGGGTATGAGAAACCCATACCTCATGGGTTTGAGGTATGGGTATGAAACCTTTATTTTCGTCAAACAAACACATGGTATGGGTTTGGTTCATTCCAAACTCATACCTCATACCTATATTTGATGAACCAAACACGCCCAAAGTGTTTGAGATACTCTTTGTATTTTGTCCATCCAATTCGAATGAACAGATAAGAGGAACAAATGATGCATGTGGCTGGTTTTTCTTTTACGGATGTATCTGTCTTAACAAATGTTATTGCGTACAATTTGGCAGAGTAGTAATCATACATGATTAAGGGCGTCCATAATAGTTCCACAAATGATTAGAAGCCAACTTTTTGGATTAAATCCTTTTCAGTATACTTGTTGGTCTAATCTAGTAAATTTTAGGTGGATTTCCTAAATTTAATTAGGTTTCCCTCGTGGTCGGCTACAACTCTACAAGTCTACAAACGACTTTCGTTGCCATGTATTATGTCAATTTGAAAAGTGGAAAGACAAAAAATGTAGACGTAGGCCCTGTTTAGCAAACAGCAAAAGCAGATTCATGATAGCGGATAACGTTAGCAGAATACGGTTAGCAGATTTTAGTAGCAGCTATCAAACAAATTAGCATAATTAAAAAAGGTGTTTGGTAATTAGCAGATTTTAGGATAATTATAATGGTTTAATGAATAAATTGAATATGCTAATGCAATATGCTGCTATTAGCAGCATATTGAAAAACAGTAGATTCCGACTAATATGCTATCAGAATACGCTGTTTACCAAACACATGAAAATAGTAGATTGCTTGGTCAAACTACTAATTAGGCCGGAATTCTACTAATTTCGCTCAATATGGTGTTTATCAAACAGGGCCGTAGTACTTGTCAATCACATGTTTAGTGCAATTTTTCATTTGATTCATCAACTTTTACCTCCTCAATCCTAAATCATGATAAATAATGAAAGACGCCATTTGATTCATCAACTTTTACCTCCTCGATCCTAAATCATGATAAATAATGAAAGACGCCATTGCGAGTTATGATTACACCACCACCACTACTACGTACTACTCAATTCTATACGTTTTTTTTATTTATTTATTTTTTATTTTTTTTGGCAGATTGATATTCATTTTTTTGCATTTTCGTTTTAAGTATGTGCAAGTTGTTTTCCCTTGCTATGTGCGAATTTAATTGGTTTTATTTCATCATACTCTTTCATGAAATTGACATGGAAAAAGAAATTAATATTACCAAGTTGGGAAAAAAAAATCATATTTTCCAGCCAATACCCGCATCATCGACCGTCTGAGTAGCCATGTTGCTACCTGCATGAAGTGAGAGCCGAAGTTCAGGATGCCTCAACAGTAAGTACTTCAGAAGCAGGCGGAAATTCCGATTGACAAACATTCACAACGTCTAAATACACACCCCATCATTTAACACAAATTTCAAAAAACGCAAATTTGTTTGAAAATAGTACAAGGCATGCGTCGAGATGCTAAACGAAGAGCATCGTGTGGAACAAGGGGATTCAATAAACCAAGGATGCTTTTATTCTACTTTCAATGCACAACGAACGAACATACATCGAACAAAAGCACAAAGAAGGTAACATTTTGATCGAAAGACATATTTACTGCTGTTCACTAATGCTTAATCAGTTCTGAAAAATTAAACCTCATTCATTGCTTAATGCTTAAAAAGCATGTAAAGCCAACATTTTTGGTCGAAACACAAATTCTGCACATTGGTTCAGATACACATAATACAGAGCCTCAAATTGTAAATTTACTTATAAAGTGTAATGTGCCGCCTGACGTCTAGTGACCTGGAGCGATGTCAGACTTCTTCTGAAAGAGCAGAGATCCCAAGATAAACGCAATTCCGGTGATGGCTATAGAGAATAGCAGATGTCTACGCAGAAACGGTGGTCCAGCTCTTCTTTCTGGTCGTGGTGGTCTTTCAGCACCTGTTCGTGCGTCCCTGTAAAAATTCATATGAGAAAAATATGTTAGATTGTTACGCATCTAAGAGCAAAGATCAAATTTTTACCAAGTAAACCAGGGAAACAATCCCTCGATCAGTCATGTAGCAGTTCAGCAGAGCACAAACATGAATATATAGGGCAACATTTCGTACCTATCTTTCACATACCCAATGGCCACTACCAACTAGGTGAAAGTCTAGAAAATACTACTCCATACTTTAAGATTATCATCAGAATGACCCGATACAAAAAGGGTAGTTATTATTTTGTTGAGAGTTTTGTAAGCTTAGTGAGATAGATGGTTGGGATGTTTTATTTAGATGAGTTTGTCTCACATCAAAAGAGTATGAGACCATCTCTCAAAGAGACTAGCTACCTAGCCTACCTTAATAAAAACCCGTCTGGATCGGTTATCAAATTTCAAATCACAAAAGTCCTAATAAGATCAATATGAACTTCTGCTACAAAAGGCTGAGGGAAAATGCATTACCAAGATAAAAATGGCCAAAGATAAGAGAGGTCAAACAGATGATTTGAGAGAGGTTGTATAGATGAACGCAGGATCGGACAATGATAACTCACAATAAAACCATAATTCTTTGAGGAGCTGTCGAACTTGCAAGGTCAGCAACTTATCTATTATGTACTGAATCCCCAACCAGACACCATACACTGAATGATAAGTCACAGAAAGAAGAGTCTACTTTTTACTACGACGACGACGACAACAACACGGGTTTGTAAAAAATGGCAAAACGGGTGTGTTTGTAAAAGAAATAGAAAAATGGTTAACAAAACAAGTGTGTTTGTAAACACTAAAATAAAAATAAGAAAAGAGTGAAAACCAAGATTAAAGTACAAGTCGTACAAAAAATCGATAAATAAAGATTTAAGTAGAAATGATTAAAAAAATCAGCAAATATCTAAAATTCAAACTAATCCTCAACATGGATTCTTACTCTTCAAACAAATAATAAAAGAGTCTACTTTCTACCCAAAAAAAAAGTGGCTTCTGCAAACAAACAAACAAAAAAAAAAAAAAAAAAATGGCATTGAACCATATAACACCAAGACCAAGTAATTTGTTTTCCAATAAATGTTGGCTAGTGAAGGTGTCATACGTATGCAGTATACCTAATGTTAGTGAACATTCCCTCTAGGAAATTCTAAATGGTGATTTGGTGAACTAATAAGCCAGAGCCTTTTCACGAGGTTAACATCAGCATCAAACACCAGCACAACTTTCTGATTTAAACCCAACACATCTTTCAACCAACTCCAACATCAGCATCATCATAATCACAATACCCACTGAAGAAGCTAAAGCTGTAAGAGGCATAAAGAAAGTTGTGCATCATTACCTGGAAGAGCCCACGATACCCTCCACAACACCATTGCAGGTTGTTTCATGGACATAAGTATCACGTAATCTGATATACCTGCTACAACGAAAACAGCGTTCCGTCCGATTTCCACATACTTCCTGTAAAACAATGTTATTTCTTAATTTTAAATACATTATTAAAGTGTTGCCAATGAAAAATGATGATTCATCCCAGGAAACTGCCAACCCTGAATAATTTTGGGATTAAAGCTACATTGTTGTTGACTTGTTGTATTATACTCCCTCCAAGTCTGCCTATAGTTCCCCTTTCTCTATTATATGTGAGGAGTATTATAATGAAAGGGGAACTATAGGCAGACTTGGAGGGAGTATATATAGGAAGAGCTTAAAGTATGACTGTACGAGTACTTGGTACCAAAAGACATGCTTCCATCACAAACCTGATGTTCAATCAAATCAATTGCAGGCAGAGGAAATTCGCAGAATTCACATGTTATGATTCTTTGAGGACAGCTTTCACCTTTATGTACATCCAAAATATCACGTTCCATTGTTGCTGTACATAGAGAACAAGCTACCTGTCCATGAGATAGTACGCTATAAATCAAGCACAACCAAGACAGATACTTGTCAATAACAATAGAGAAACATTTTCAACATTATGCTCCCTTCTTGCTAATATAGAGAAATTGAGAATTTTAGAGACTAATTACAATCTGGTTCATTTTTATGATTGCATCCTTGTAAAGATAAGAGACATAAGAAACACCCAGTAACTTCACATCCTCAAGGGAGCAACCACTCAACTGTTTTGATAAGGTCATGGAAGGTTGCATGCATAAAAGCTGTGTACACAAAGATGTCTCAAGAACCTACCGCAATTGCACCTACTTTTGGTTGTTTTCTTTGTTGGTGTACCCAAAGATACCAGCAAACTTGAGATTATATACCTCACATATTTAAGTGTCTCTAAGTGTCATGATAATACCTTGTAAATTTGCTTTTGTCTATATACATGGCCATATGGACATTGCGTAAAAAAGTACATTGTACAGGAAGCATACATAATCTACCCATCAGCGGGAGCAACAAGTAACACTACTCTTATAAGGCTATAAGCAGTACAATGGAGTCTCCCAAACTCCAAGGTCGTTTCATAATAACGGCTGACTACTTAAACGTTTAAACTATCTTCGGAAAGACGGAAACAACACTAGGGTGCACTCTATCCACCTTTATTGAGATACAGCTCTAATTCTCATCAACCCTTTCTTCCATACACCAACTCTTTCAATTACTACCCTAATGTTCCCAAAACATTGAATGGTTAATACAGTGGAAAGCATAAATTTAGGAATGCCGTGCAAATACACTCCTAAGCCATCCAATCCGTTCTTATAGGCAGGAAAAAGCACACATAAACACAATAATCCCCTCAGAAGCACCTACTTTAATGTGAAGTACATATACCTCTCAAACAGGTCGGTGGAACGGGTACGGGTTCGATAATATACTGGTTCGGTATCTTCTGGGTTTGAAAAATACGAGTCATGTACGCGTATAACTCTTTTCATTTTCTCTGTTCATGTCGAATACACTCAAGAGGCTAATAGAGACTTCCAGTCCTAGAAACAGCTCTAGTGCAAGTCAAGAATAATTAATATTAAATTCAGATACTCACTAGGAAGTTATATAATATAAACATAAAGCACCAATAGTTCAAAGACTTGTGATCGTAGACCCTAAAGGCCCGGTTAGTTGGCTTATCCCTAAATCTTAAAAGTGTCTGAAGTACTTAATTATGGGTTAGCAGTATAAGCTTTGGAAATGAAATTAAGATGGGTTTTTGTCACTACTTTTCAATTTGTTGTTCTAAATGTCGAGGCTCTGTCATCATGGTTGGATCACTGTTATGAACAGTTGAACGAACCTTAAACTAACACAAACTTCCCCAAGGATGTACAAGGGGGTACCCCTAGTGTGAAGAAGCTTTTCCTGAAGTACATCACAAGATTGTCATCAAGGGTTCAAACATGCACCTAATTGTAGATGATAACGACGAATTTGGCAAGGAAAGCATATATGACCTGATGCACATCCACAGAAAGAGAGAGAGGCTTACAGGAGCATGAGTTTCAAGGTAATGATCTTCAGCATGCTTTCTTGGAACCATATCACCACAAACTTTGCATTTTTCAAGATTCCGAGAGCAGTGAACAAAATGCAAATCGATGTTTGCTGAAGGGATAGGTCTGTTGCTGGAATAAAAAAGGGTACCAAGCGTTAAAAACTATGGAAGGCACACACACACAAAGCTCCATCTTTTCGGCACAAACCATATCATATCCATTTTCACATGATCACCATGACATAACCTCATAGCATTACCATAAACTCCCTCCGTCCCAACTACTTGTTAAGCTTTGATTCAAAATACCCCTCACAGAAGAAATGATCGCGACGAAGGGAGTAAACCATCATATAATCAAAGTCCATCCCACTTCTTAGATCTTGCTTACAACAATGCATAACAAAAACCAACAATTTTCTAAACTACATCAAATTTCAGCTCCATCCATAACAAAACAATCAATGACACAAACTTGGGCATCGATTAGCAACAACTACAACCCTAGCTACGAGCAAATTCTCTATCCCATTTTCGTGTTCCGTCTTATGTTCCATCACCATTACCTTGTAAACAACATCCATTTAATGTGATTCCCTCAAAGCCTCAATATTTCCTATAATCAACGACACGAGACGGGGCACGAAAACGGGACAGAGAATCCTCCTCACTCAGCCTAGCTACCTCAACATAAACTACCCATACAAAAACTACAAACATTACATCAAAATCAATGATCAAATCAACCCAACAAGTAAAAACATGGGAAAATGAGATAAAATTATTACCAGTGACTGCAAAGGGTAGTAATTTCTTCAGATAACATAGCCATTTTTCCTCAGTAAAAAAATAATCAATTAAAAAGATTGTATCTTTTGATCAAATTCACTGCAAAATTGCCACCGACAAACATCAATTATACAATAATTATATACACAAATTAAATTAAATTAAATTAAATAAAACAATGATTTATGAAATTATGAAAGAAAGATTAAAACTTGAAATGATTGAAATAAAAAAGGTGGGTGATGAAGATTACCTGTGAAATAAGAGGAGAGAGAAAAGTAGAGAGACGTATTAAAATTAAAAATTAAAAATGTTGTAATAAAATGAGAGACTGCATTCTGTTTGCCTTTTATTTTCATTCTGCCGGGCGTTGGTGGTTGCAGCCAAATTCCTACTACGAAAGTACGAACCAATTTAATAAACGGAAAGTCTCATTTCATACGGTCTATTCCGTCAGCTTTAGACGGGTTTTATGTGACTATTTTTATGTGTAAATGTGACCACTTAAACTTAGTCACGTTTTCAACTGGGGTAACATTTAGCTGTAAATAGGTCACATATGACCCATTTGAAACTTCCAGATAAAATAGGCCATCTGAAATGAAAATTTGTATATTTAACAAATTATAAAATTGAATCAGTTTCATCGAATTTAACCATATGTACGGAGTATTTTGTATATATGAGGAAATTTTGAAAAATGGTGGAACACTAGAACTAATAAACGTTGGATTATCTTATGTTAGTTTAAGACGTTTATGGGTCTCGACATATTTTCATTTCTTTGACACCTAAATTTGATTCGAGACCCGTTAATTTGTTGTAGTAGTTTGTGAGTGAAAAAGTCTTGTTATATATAATATGGAGTAATATATGGGGAAAAACTAGTTATATAGTGATACCGAGGGATTATTGATTTGTTTACAATATTAGTTCTCTCTAATTTACACGTAGTTCTATAATAAATCAATTGTAAATCGTCTTATATCTTATGCTGTTATGCATACCCAGTGGCGGGCGGGGCGGTGGCGGTCGTCCTCGCTGGACATAGGGAATTTCGAAATTTTTAGTTAGTTTTTTTTATTTTTTACGAGGTTTACTTTGTGGCATTACCAGTTCGCCCCCGCTCAGATTTTTCGCGCCCCTATCGAAAATCCTGGCTCCGTCACTGAGCGTATCATCTTGTGTTTGTACTCGACTCACTCACTATATTTTACACAATTTGAACCTCAAGCTTCATTAAAAGAATACTCTTCTTTTTCGTGAAATGAGCTTATTCGGCTTTTTTAAGTACTTGAGTTTAGAAAAATTATACTCCGTATGCCATACATCAGTTAACGATAGCAAGTGTAAATCATATCATTTTCATATGTTTGTTCAAATTTGTCAAACTTAATTTGAACAAACGTATGGAAATGACTTAAAAGGGGGTAACAAAACGTCAGAGTGAACTTCGACTGCCAAGTTAGCTCGCTTGACCTCTGAGAAAAAACTCCCAAATTAAGTAGATGCTTGGGTATTCCTTGCTGTCAATTAATAAGCTGAGAAATACAGGGGGAGAAGAAGATTGTTCAATACTTCAAAGTTCAACCAACTCCGCCAACAATTATGATGAATTGATCATGAATCATGATACTAATTTTTGTCAATAAAAACATGTATTATTTCCGCCCTTCCAATAAAACCAATATCAAAGCCGCGATAAAGGTATAATCAGCAAAACCAGGAAATATGGTTACTCTGAATTTACTCCTTGTGACGAAGTGCTTCCGGAAACCAAGCGTATACATCAGATTTGTCTGCATAAGATGTGAAAAAAACAGACATCAACTCGATTTGCAGAAGAATGCAATCGAAGTATATAGCATCAACTCGATTTCTGAACTATCATAATCTACTGAAAATTTCTAAACATTGCTACCTGAGCAACTAGAGATTTGTCCTGCTTATAGATTGTGCAAGTTCTCCAAAAACAGCAACCTCTCATTGTGAAAGTCGAGTCTCCGGTAAGGATTACTTTGAACTCCGCCTTACTGAATGTATTCAGCGTTCGCTCCACTTTGAATAATAACTCCTCTCCAAGACCATCGCCCTTAAGACATTTCCACGAGCCATCCTGAATATTATAACAGCGCCAGAAAAGTAAATACTCCTTCATTTCACAGATTGACATGACGGAAATTGTTGATCAAGCAGAAAGTCAGAAAGATACTAACATGAGAGCGGAAAAGGGAGAGAAGAGTATTGCCAGAGACATCAAGCAAGACATGTCTGCGATCGCCATGGTGTTGGTGTTGAGAAGCAGTTGATTGGTAAACTACATTCTGGAAAGCATCAGTAAAGCGAATAGATTTGCGAGTCTTGTTCACAAAGAGATCAAAGGGTATCTGTGGAATTCCAATTCCGATTTCATCCTTAGAAACAATCACATCTGTCTCTTTTTCTTCTACACTTGAAGTTGATTGCATCATTCTATCCATTAGTAAGTTTGACAATGCAAATTCGATCAACGTTTACTACAACTACAACTTGGATGACCGCAAATCTTACATAGCTACTATATTACCAGGCGTATCGTCTCCCATTAGGCTTCGTAAACGTAGCTACAACACTAGGAAATGCCCCCTTCAATGAGATTAACTAGCATGTTTTTTGCATTTAGCAAAGCTATTACCCAGATAACAACTTTAACAGCACTAGCTCATAATTTGGGGTGATAACGAGCCGAGCACGAGCACGTGCTTGGCTCATGCTCATATAGCAGATCGCCCGAGCTTGTAAAATTGAGCTCATTATCAAAAGCTTGAGAGCTTAAACCCGAGCTTGAGCCCAATTCGAGCTCAACTCTAGCTTATTTATAATTTTTTCTTTCGATTTTTTCAATAACAGGATCCTAAGGCTATGCATAGAAATATTGGGCAAATCAATGAACGGGGCCAAAATTAGCTGAGCTTGACTTTTAAGTTCTGGAGCCGCCGAACCGAGCTCTGTCTCGTCTCATTATCACCCGTACCCATCCATTCCTATCTACTCTCCGTATTTTACCTAGATAATCTCTTGTTACCGAAGTTTTACCACAACAACAACAAAAAAAAAAAAAAAAAAAAAAAAAAAAAAAAAA
>JAGPOY010004151.1:2895-15157 GCA_018983105.1 Silene uniflora | reverse complement strand
ATGATGGTGACCGATATGGTGGTGGGTGGAAGAGGAGGTTTATTTGGGCGATTTTGAAGAAGATGGTGTGTGATAATTGTGATTTGGAGATTTAGATATTAAGTAAGTTTATTTGTATAAAATAAGGATTTATATATTATTAGTGTATTAAATAACCATAATAAAGGGTCATTAGTCAGAGGACTAACGGAGTGATGACGGAAAATTGGCAAGGGGCATTTTGGGAAAGAAAAAAGTAAACACATGGGTACCATATGTAGAAAGTTAAAAGGAGGGGTACCATGTGTAATCTGCCAAAGTTCGGGGGTACCATGGGAAAAAACCGATGATTTTATAATCCATCAATTGAACATTTTCCGTCTCCCTCACCTGGGTTTCCTCTCTATTCCAACTCCCCCAAATCCTAAACCCTAAAACCCTAACCACCCCAAACACCTCCAATTCCACCGCCATGAGAACCTTAGACGAGCAAGAAACCACCACAGTCTTCGAAAAACTCTTCAAATTCATAGGAAACAACCTGAAAAACCTAATCGACAACCCTTCCTACGAAGGTCCGGATTCCGACCCATCCAACCCGACCCGTTACTGTTTCCGTCTCCAGAAGAACCGTCTCTACTACGTCTCCGAATCCCTAGTCAAGCGCGCCACCAACGTCTCCCGTGACAAGCTCGTTTACCTCGGTACACAAGTCGGTAAATTCACTCACCACGGTAATTTCCATCTCACCGTACATTCTCTCCCTTTACTTGCCCCACACGCCAAGCATAAGGTCTGGCTTAAACCCACCTCTGAGATGTCGTTTTTGTATGGGAATCCCATTTTGAAGGCTCACCTTGGCAGGATTACTGAGGATATTAATGCTGGTGATGGGGTTGTTGTCTTTTCGATGTCGGATATTCCGTTGGGTTTTGGTGTTGCTAGTAAGAGTACTAAGGATGTTAGGAAATCCGACCCGAATGTGCTTGTTGTTATTCATCAGGCTGATATTGGTGAGTACCTTCGCGCTGAGGATGAGCTTTGAGGCTTTAAAGGGTTCGCTTTGTTCTTCCCATTTTTCTATTTCGCGGTATTGTTTGTATGTATCCCCTCCTGCTGTTATATTGGATACATTATAATACAATGTTTAATTTTTCGGTTTAGTGCTTAGTATATGTCATTGTTATTCTTATGTTGCGTTTATGCAAATTTCAAGTTTGAAATGTTATTCAGGTTTCTGAGTTAAATACTGAATTGTTTCATTTTCGTTTAAGAATTGATCTTTTTAGGGGTGTTTAGTTCCCAGAATGTGATATATACTGGCTATGCTAACGGTTGGTGTTAGCAACAAACCTGATTCTGATCTTGATCTCGAAGCTTATACAAACTTTGTATAGTTGACATGGTTTCGAAATCCTAGTTTCCATTGAGAAACATAATTTTTGGCAGGGTGGCTTACTTGTAGTATGAAGGCTTTTATATAAGTTCACGGTTCAGAACTGTCGTGTGTAATGTGTCTCTTTCTTCTGTGTTTGAATTGTTGGAATGTGCTTTATTATTGATCTCAATAGTTGAGTTTTGGAAGTTGAAGTTAATGGGTTTTGATTGAGAAATTTTTGGTTGCGAGATTCCTAGCCGTGAGTAAATTATTTCAATTGGTGGAATAGTGAAGCATTTGAGGATGGTAGATGTGTAATTGTTTTTTTTTTTGGGAATGGTATGATTAGAAAGGCGAATTTATAATCAGGGACGTATAAATGTATAATCTCTGTTTTCTTCGGAATATGGAACAAAATTGGACTCTTCTTGTGTCTACTTCTAATGATTGAATTTATTGTTGTTTTCGTTCTAGTTTGTGATGTTTTGGATGGAACTTACGGGTGCAGGGGCATTAGTGTCTGCGGAACTGAAAAACTTTGAATATGATCAAGTTAGTAGCTGAGTAAAATACTGAAATCAATTTTTTAATCTTTTTAATAAATCATTACTTGTCTCTTTATTTGAATTTCTAAAGTTTCTATTCTGTTTGAGAAAGTAATTTTTTCTAAGGGTGTATGAAGGTAGTTGTAGCAGGGTTGTATATGATCAAGTTAGTAGCAGGGTTGAAGGAAGGTGGTTGTATGACAAACTCATGAGAGGGAGGGACTTGTGAAGAGGTTTGAAGAATAGGGAAGTGATAAAGATTGTCAGGTTTAAGAGAAGACCCAAATAATCCGGATAAAAGTGACGAAAGCTGTCAGAGTCTACTTAGATTAAGGAAAATATGGCATCTAAGATGGCAGGGGAAGTAAAGAATTTCCATGGTTTATGAGGTTCTTCTTTATTTTTCGTTTCTCAATTTTTTAATTTTTTTTTATCTGGTTCTGTTCTTTTGTTATCTTTCCCCATATTTTGTACCCCCATTACTTTTCCCTTATTTTCGTCACACTTGAGTTTTGGAAGATGACCTCAGGAGTTTCAATTGTGAATTTTATGGTTTTGAAATCGAGGCTGTGAGTGCATAACTGCATATATCTGTCAGCTCCTTTGTATGGTGATATAAGTACGTGTCTGAGGCTGTACAGATGAAGGATATGCTTTTGGGCTAGTTTTTGGGAGTGTTGAATCATTTCCCATATTTTTGTACTCGTAGTACGGTTTTCCTTGCTTTTCATTCTTCACACTTTTTAATCTGTTTAAACCGTCTTTTGAAAACTTTTGCACATTGTATTTTTTGTCTTTACTTCCATAGTTCTCTATTTAACTATCTCACCTAGGTTGCTGAATGTATACTTTTTAAAAAAAAAATTGGCGGTTACCTGAAGTTGTCGATCTAGGTGATGGTTTAAGTTGGCCCAAATCCTTTTAGACTAAATTGATGCATAATCCTATACGGTGAAATGCCCAGCGACAAACTCCTATTTAATTTCTATAGTGTACATCAAGGAGCTTCTTGTTACCAAGTTTAAAGATTGCCGTGTTGACGTTAGGTACAAGTGTGCAACAGTGAACTTACTGAGTATACTGAGATTGATGTTAGTGTATTTGGCCTTGATGTGGAAGCTTAATTAATTCTTATGTCGTCTATTTGGTTCCAAAATTCCATCTATTGTCAATTGAGAAGCAGGAAATTTTGACCTTTTGACCTGGCGGTTTACTTGTGCTGTGAAGAAGTCTTATAGCTCAGGCTTCAGATTTTGTGCCTGTACTCTTAAATGTATTTTTGTAGTGGTTGAGCTCTGGATGTTGAACTTCCCGAGTTTTGATTGTGAGTGTATGTCTGTCAATTACTTCATTACTTGTAAGATGGGGACTAATTTTGGGTTCTTTTGAGTGTGTTTCCTGTGTTGTTTAGAATGTCTTACGACTGTACGAGTATTCTTAAAATTCTGCTTTAGTAAAGTAAGCCGTCTGTTCTCTAGTTGCGGCTGTGTGTGTGTGTTCTTTAGAATGTCTTACGATACGAGTATTCTTAAAATTCTGCTTTAGTAAAGTAAGCCGTCTGTTCTCTAGTTGTGTGTGTGGGTGTGTGTGGGTTCTTTTGAGTGTGTTTCCTGCGTTGTTTAGAATGTCTTACGACTGTACGAGTATTCTTAAAATTCTGCTTCAGTAAAGTAAGCCGTCTGTTCTCTAGTTCTCTAGTTGCGGCTGTGTGTGTGTGTTCTTTAGAATGTCTTACGATACGAGTATTCTTAAAATTCTGCTTTAGTAAAGTAAGCCGTCTGTTCTCTAGTTGTGTGTGTGGGTGTGTGTGGGTTCTTTTGAGTGTGTTTCCTGCCTTGTTTAGAATGTCTTACGACTGTACGAGTATTCTTAAAATTCTGCTTTAGTAAAGTAAGCCGTCTGTTCTCTAGTTGTGTGTGTGTGTGTGTGGCACTTCCTGCTTTGTTTAGAATGTCTTAAAACTATATGCGCCTCATTGAGCTTTTAATTCGATACGAATGAATACCGAAATAGAAGCTACATGAGATAATAGTTCATACTGGTGGATGACTTCTTCAATTTCCGTTCTAGTAAGTAGCCAGTAGGATGTCAGTACTCTAGTTGGTGGTCATAGCATGTCATGTTTGATGTATGCTCTCTTTTTCTCCACCTCAGAGAGTCGGAACGATAGAAATGGGTTCGAAAACTGAGCATTGGTAATGTGTCCACTGCCAAGCAGTGCCAATTGGCAATGACCCTTAAAATTATTTGCAAAATGGCTGATTCGGCGACAAGTACATTATTTCTTGACTATGTTTAGTTCTATATTACGTACTTAGCCTACTCTTCCAATACTACTTTGGCATCAGAGATGCAAACTTGTAATCTTTTTAAGCGTGTAGTAATGAACATTAGCCGGCTTGGGTCGGACATGAGCGGGCCTACACTGGAAAAAATTGCCCAGCGGGCTTAATTTTATTACCCATGTCCATTATAGCAGGCCTAGTTTGTTTGTTGAAGCCTGCCTGCCAAAATAGGCAGGCCTACCTGCGGGTTTGTTAACTGTTGGCAAAAAAAAAGTCCTACCAAGAATAAAGTAGGAGGTTTATAAAGTTTTTTTGAGCTCAACTTCATTCTGCCCAAGTTAAGCTATAAATAGTTGGTTTTTTAATTACCTTATTTTTTTTTTAATGTTATTAAAGTTGTCATGTAAATAACAATAGGAGATTATTTTTTAGCGGGCTGACCCATGGCATTTCTCTTAATCCGTACCTGCCCATTAATTTTAACGGACCTATTTTTGTTGTCCGCTATTCGTTATTTTAATGAAAAAGCAAGTGGGACGGGCCAAACGAACCAGCCTATACTTGATTACTTGATTAGCTCTAGCGTGTAGTTCCCCATGGAAGATTTTCGATTTAAAAAGGCAATCTTAAATTTCACAGTGGCGGACTAGAAAATTGTAAAAATTATAAATTTTGTAACATGAAAATTAAATAAAATGCAAAAAAAATTAATTCTTTCTGATGTCCCGAGACGGCAAGAATCCAAAGGATAGGTCCGCCAATGATGAGGTGGGTTGTGTAGATGAGAGCTGCTTATGGACCGGACGAACAATTAGACGCGGCTCATTGGGCGTAGACAATATCTTCCATAGTTTACAAAGATCCAGCCTACAAACTCGTCTACAACCTGCTCTCCTCGCATGTTTCTGGGCCAATGAAGTGAGGTTAGCTTGGCCCATATCCAGTGCAAGCCTGCATTCGTTCACCTTTAGTGTGTGTAAATGGGGGTCACCGGAAACCTGGGCAGTGGGCACTAGTCTCGGAGCTTGGCTATGGAAGATGAAACATTAGCTGAAAGTGTATTATAAAATGATTGATCATGTGGAGTACAATGATCAAGATTTGGTATACTCTAAATCGACAGTAGATTATGTGTGATTTACGGTTACTCCATTTGTCTCAATTTCGCTTTGGCCTTTGAGTAAGTACCCTTAACTCACTGAATTGATAAGTTCGTGCTTAATTTTTTTTTTTATTTTTTTTTATTTTTGGAAAGAAAACTAAGTTGACCCTCTCGAGTAAGACCAACCCATTTCATCCTTTCGGATGGGCGAGGTGAGTGAAAGCCAATGACTTTCAGCCCACCTCGAAGAAGGACATGAATGCCTCAGATTCGCCATAAAGGCAGCTACTTTATTGGCCTTACGAAAACAATGAGTAAAAATTACTTCCGTAAAAGAAGAGAGCTCCACCCTAATATCAGCGATTAAAGAAGAAATTTCCCAAGGAACTTCCCACGTCCCGCGGATA
Organism: Silene uniflora; assembly: GCA_018983105.1. Classification (NCBI taxonomy): domain Eukaryota; kingdom Viridiplantae; phylum Streptophyta; class Magnoliopsida; order Caryophyllales; family Caryophyllaceae; genus Silene; species Silene uniflora. The sequence goes on along the minus strand of JAGPOY010004151.1, from coordinate 9,461 downwards.
GAGTTAATAACACAAAGGTTATCTCCTTCAACTGCTAAAAGGTTAACACCCAAAGTTTTAGCCGCAATAATGCTTTCTCTAAGCGCAAGAGTTTCTGCCAAAAGGACACTAACTTGACCACAAGATTTAGCACCTAATAACAAAATTTTACCATCATGATCTCTAACGCTAAAGCCTAAAGCTGCATTTTTGTCATCCCGTTTTGAGCCATCGAAATTTATTTTAATAAAATTAGTTGGTGGCTTATCCCAAAAAATATTATCGTTGCAATTTCGAACACCACGAAGCCCAGTCTTTGGATCCGAGTCCTTGTTATCCAAGTCCTTATACTTAAGAGTGAACCATAAGAACACAGAACTCGAAATGGCTTGTGTAATTTTCTGTACATCTATTGGAACATTCTCAAAAATAAGTTTATTTCTATTAAACCACAAATTCCACCAAATAAAAGTGGTCATTTGAAAAGATTTAAGGGGGATAGAGTCCTTGAAAGCATTTAATTTTTCCACAAAGCTTGAATAATGATCATTAGTGTGACAGTGATAAAAAGTAACAATCTCGGCAACACCAACCACTTGAGAAATAATATGCAAAACGGGGCAATTAAAGAAAAGGTGGTCTCGAACTTCTGTGTGATGATTGCAAAGTGTACAATGGACAGGGACAGAAACATGAGAATGTAGAAGACGCTCCCTCATAGGAAGTCCATCTACACAAATTTTCCATAAGAAAAATTTAATCTTAGGAGGGAGGTCGCATTTCCAAATCCAAGCAAATTTACATTCGTTGAGATCGTGATTAAAGACCCCTCAAACGAGCCAAGCAGCGGACTTAAGAGAAAAGGATCCATCAAGTGATAAACCCCATCCCATTTTATCACGAATCTCATTCCGAGGAATAGGGATATCAAGAATCTGTTGAACAATACTCAAATCGAGAATAGATTTTAATTTTGTAGAATCCCATTGTTTATCAGGCGTGATAAAATCACTAACCATCAAGGTTTCTTGCACAAAATTTGTATTGGCAGAGAGAGAGCTAACAGATTCTGGAAAGACCCAATTATCAGTCCAAAAAAGAATATTTTTTCCATTGCTAACCTTCCATCTAATTCCTTTTCTAAAACACTCTCGAATCGACATAAGCTTACGCCATTGCCAAGAGCTCCTTTGTGGAGGCGAGTGCTGAAAAAGCGAATCATTTTTAAATACTTTTTCTTTACTAGCGATACCCAAATGTTATCATCTTCAGTTAAAATTTTCCATAGTAATTTCATTTGAAAAGCTTTATTTAAAGCTTCCGCCTTATAAATACCTAGGCCTCCTAAATAAATAGGGCGACAAACTTTATCCCATCCCATTAGATTAGGGCCTTTACATTCCGGGTTTTTATTCCGTAGGAAATCTCTACAAATTTTATCAACTTGTTTATGAACAGAAGATGGGATAAGAAAACTTTGCATTTGAAAATTAGCTTTTGAAATAAGGTTAGCCTTAATAAGGGCAAGTCTTCCCGCTTGTGATATAGAGTTTGCTTTCCATTTGGACAATTGTTTACTCATCTTATCAATAATATCGGCGAAGGTGTTTTTTGTGACTCTACGATCAATAATGGGACAACATAGGTATTTGCCTAGGTATGCTGCTTCATTCATACCAAGTAAGCCACGAAAAGTCTCTCTTAAGGACTGACTAATATTCTTAGTGCATTGAAAAGTGGATTTATCAAAATTAACATGTTGCCCTGGCATATGGCAGAATTTATCAAGGATAAATTTAATACTTTTACAGCTCTGCAATGTAGCTTTTGCAAAAAAGATAGTGTCATCTGCAAAGGTAAGAAACGGTACTCTCGGAACTCCTGCGCCAATGTTAATACCAATACCACTCTTGGGGTCTTCACTCTTAGACTGAAGAGTACGAGCAAGTAATTCAACGCATATGATAAAAATATAAGGAGACAAAGGATCACCTTGACGAATCCCTCTACTCGGAAGGAAAACATCACTCGGCGATCCATTGACCAAGACAGAATAAGACACTGTTTTGATACATTCCGTAATCCAGCTAATCCAAACAGGGCTAAAACCAAACTGAGAAAACGTTTCCTCAATATAATTTCATTCTAATCGGTCATAAGCCGCTTCGACATACGATACACTAATCGTATCCAAGACTCGATACATGGCACATACTAGTAACCAAAGGCCGAGTAACCTCTAACCGGCAACATGACACATACTAGTAACCAAAGGTCCGATAAAGGCGGAAGGGTATCCAAATACGGCAACATGGCACATACTAGTAACCAAAGGTCCGCAAAGGAAATAAGGAACGTCAAGTCGTCACAACAAGTATGCATCACACATGAGTCACACATAAGAGCAATCATATATGCATGGTCATAACGTAAACAATTCATATATTCGTTGTGTAATAATCATGTGAAAGATATTTGCAAAAGAGGTTGCGATTAGAAGTAATAAGAAGAGGAAAACACCTCAGGGGGTTCCCAGCCGGCCTAGGGTCCGGCAGCCGGCCCACCGGCTGGGGATCCTAGCCAACCAAGAAACCTTTCAAAATACATACAGGGGCTTCCCGGCCGGGTGGGTACCGGCAGCCGGCCCACCGGCTGGGAGACCCAACACATGTGAAAACTTTGGTGAAAATTTGGAAAAGTTTACAGGGGACTCCCAGCCGGGTGGGTACCGGCAGCCGGCCCACCGGCTGGGAGACCCGGTACTTAGCAAAATTTACACACAAGAGAGTAAGAAGGGACTCCCAGCTGGGCACCCGGCAGCCGGCCCACCGGCTGGGACTTCCCTCACAAATAAATTGGCACGAAACCTTCTAGAGAACTCCCAGCCGGGTGGGCACCGGCAGCCGGCCCACCGGCTGGGACTTCTCCTTTACGAAAATCCCAAAAATTTCCAAACAAGTTACAGGGGGTTCCCAGCCGGGTCGGGCACCGGCAGCCGGTAGCCGGGGACACCTCTGATGCGAAAAACACCATTTTCGATCCTTCAAACACAATGAAACCAATGCAAATCACTTCCAATCAATTATTAACATGTCATAGCATGATTCTATCATGTGATAGCATCAATATGAATGGGAAACACATTCAAACATGGATTAATCAAGAACATATCAAGAAGAACTCATTTTTTTCACTAATATGATGATTCTACACATAAAGACACGAAATTTGACAAGGATGTCGAGAAACCTATCAAAGTTACCTTGAATCTTCTTCTCCTCTACAAATCTTCGTCAACTTCGTAGGAGTCAAGATCCGGGTCTTCTAATCCTTCTCCTAAACACAATAAAACAATTTGTTAAGACAAAATTCTCATCTTTTAAGACAACAATTTTGAAATAAGGAAGAAGGTGATATCTTTTTTACTTAGAAAGATAGAGGGCGGAAGGGAGATGTATTTGGCGCGAAAAACTCGAAGTTTGGTTAAGAAATGAAGGAGTTAGAGAAGATTTAGGGTTTGTGTGAAATTTTGTGTAACAATGGAGTTGGAGGTTGATTTTCTCAGCAAAACCAAATGGGAAAAGGTAGGAGGAGGGTTGGTGGGAAAAATGGGTGGTGTAGAAACAAGAGGGACCCAAGTCAAAGACTTGGTTGGTGGAATTATCAAAGACAGTTTCTTAATTAAAACCCGTCCTAAAACTACACTAAACATTACTATTATTATTATCATTATTATTATTATTATATCGATTCTATATTTTTACGAGAATATACTTAAAAATATATTTAACCCGTTAAAAGGTCAAAAATATGTTTTCAAAATAGTTATAAAAAGTCCGGGTGTTACAACCACGACCACCTTTACGTTTAAAGGAGTTGAAAATCTCATGAGCTAAAAGAATATTATCTTTTATAAACCTATTTGGAGTAAAAGCACCTTGAAAAGGATGAATTATTTTATTCAAAATATCTTTTAAACGATTAGCTAAATTTTTTGCTATAATCTTATAAATGGTAGAGCAGAGACTGATTGGCCTAAAATGATTAGCAGTTAAGGGATTATCAATCTTTGGAATGAGCGCAAGGAAAGTGTGGTTAACTTCCTTCAGAATTTTTCCGGAATGAAAAAAGGCTAAAACTGCTTTGGTAACAGAGTGACCAACAATGTGTCAATATTTTTGAAAAAATACCGGTGGAAAACCATCAGGTCCCACAGGGGTTTTATCGGCAGCAAGTTGAAAAACAGTCATTTTTACTTCATCTTCAGTGACTTTACTAATAAGAAAGGCGTTATCCTCGTCAGAAATTAAATTACAAATAGATTTAAAATCTTCATTCTTATCAAACAAACACAATTGATCAGAAAAGAAGCGTTGATTGAATTCTGAGGTAATTTCTGTTCTAATAAGGGAATAGTCAGAGATATTGATACCATCTTTATTACGAAAGCATCGAATAGCGTTACGATGTTTTCTAATAGTAGCAACATTTTGGAAATATTTAGTATTACTATCACCGAAATTAGAATTATTGATCTTTGCTTTTTGTTGCCAATACATACGACTATAGTCTAAGAGAGCTTCTCTTTTAGTAAGCCATCTATTTTGTGCCTTTACCAAATCTACTGAATAACTAACATACAAACTATCTTGTATGTTACCCAACTTAGTCTCTACTTGAGACAATTGTCTAAAGACATTACCAAATGTAGAGCGATTCCATAGCTTAGCTTTTACTTTAAGAAACTTACACTTTTGCATAAGACAGAACATGTAAGAGCCCTTAAATTGGTGTTGCCAACACTTCTTCACAAAACAATCAAAATCCTTACGAAGAGTCCACATTAATTCAAAACGAAAAGGTGGAGCTTTTCTATCACAACGATTATGAAGGCTAATAGAAATAGGACAATGGTCGGAACTAGTAAAAGGATGATGAGTAAATTTAGCTCCCGGAAAACAATTTAGCCAATCAAGAGAAGCTAACCCTCTATCCAAAATTTCGAAAGTGTTATTAATACTACTTTTACTTCTTCTCCAAGTAAAAAGATTTCCAACAAAGGGAAGATCAAGGCAACTCGAGTCGTTCAAAAAATTATTGAGTCTAATAAAACGAGAATAGTTAGGAATAACACGTCTTTTTTTATCGGAAGGGACTTTGATTTCATTAAAATCGCCTAATAAAATATAAGGCAAAGAGAGGTTTAAACAAAATACAAGAAGAGACGACCAAAACTCATCCTTTTCAAAAGGTTGAGCCGGAGCATAAACAAAAACTATAAAGAAGGAGATGTTAGTGTGAGAATCACTAACTTCGCAACATATGAATCTATTAGTTTTAACATGAACGTTGACAGAAAAAGGCATAGATAAATTTTGTTTCCAAAGTATCCAAATTCCTCCGGAAAGGCCAATACTAGGAACAAAATCACAACATTTAAAACCCGATCTTGCCAAAAAACCATGGTCAGGTCCACTTTGGACTTTATTTTCGCCGAGGCCAATGATCATGATGTTATTAGAAGTGCTAAAAAAAATTTAGTTTTTCAACTAAGTTTTTCCTTCTAGTCCCCCTAGCTTTCCAAAAGGCGATACTCATTTAAATTAGACAATAAGACGGAACAAAAGGTTCTAAAGTTTGCTTTAGAAAGCAAAAACACGTAATAATAACAATTATAGGACTTGAAATCAACAAAGTCAACATCCTTACTAACAAAGGAGCAGTCCAGGCACACGAAACAAGCAACTAAAGTCATCACAAAGGGCAAAGAGTGATGCAAAGAGCAAGATAAAAGAGAAAGTAGCTTACTAGAAATTAAAATAGCAGCCCAAGGGCAAAGAAAATACAACTTTTGACCCGAAAGAACGGGAAACAGAGGATGGGTATAGATGATAAGGAGGAATCCATTATCCACACCTTTCCTAAGCGATAAGCTGTCAAAAGCAAAAGAGTAAGACAAAAACGGGGCACCCACCCAAGACGACCATAACAAATCTCCAAAAAGAGCCAAAACAGGCCGACAGAACCTCACCAAATACAACAAAATACGGAGTATTACATAACGAAGAGCATGCTAAACCAAAAACACAAGGCCGCCATAAAAGACCTATCATGAATATGGAAGAGGGTATGAGTGAAGAGGGAATAAGCCCTCTTAAGATCTGGATCTCTTTACACCGGTGGACGCTGATGTAATACTACGAAATTCTGAGCATAAGTAGCTCGGCCGAGCAGGTCACCTTTAGGACTTCAGTTGGGAATTGTCACGTTTCAGAAGTTCCTGGAACAGAGTTAGTCGGCCGAGTCACTTTAACTCGACCGAGTTGAGGGTAGCTCGGTCGAGTCATATCTGGCTCGACCGAGCCGAGCGGTCTGACGGGTAGTTTTATCGGTTTTTGCAATTAGTATAAAAAGGGAAGAAGCTTTAACAAATCAGTTTTATTTATTCTAAAAACCCTTTTCTGAGAAATTAAAAGACGCCATAAGCTGCTTCTACCTCTCTATACTATTTCGCATCAGATTCGATCCAGATCTGCAAGTAAGTGGTCTAGATTGATTTGTAATTAGATTGATAATTATTAGTAAAC
>JAGPOY010004150.1:0-12262 GCA_018983105.1 Silene uniflora | reverse complement strand
CCTTGGGATTTTGAAGGGTGTCATTTTGCACTCCTGCAGATAAGTTGAGTTTTCACACAGCTTATATGGCTAATAAAAGATAGATTTAAAAATGTCAAACTGTAAACAATTAACCTTCTTGTTGGGGGCCTTCTGGTGTATGCCTTCTATGACTGTTGTTTGACATCTGAGGAGGTGCTCTACCTTTAGTTACTGATGGATCCATATGACGGTGTGATTGATTGTGAGTAATTGAGATTTAGTTTTATAAGAGCGTAGCATGAAGGAGAAATTACTGAGTCTATATAGCGCGGGATTTTATTTTTCATATCTGAAGGGTAAATTATAATATTTTAAACTAATACACTTTAGGATATTTAAGATTCAATAATATTTTGTTTGACTATTACAGAGATATTTATAGAAAGGAATATCTCAACAATATTGTTGTGATTATTCAATTTTTGAGAGGAGTTTTGAAATGTTGATATTCGAGATTTTCTACAAAATCGTTTACAGTTGGAATTTTGGTTGATTATTTTTGAAAAGATATATTTTTCAATAATGGTTGTTTGACCATTGAACCTATGCACATTTGAAATGGTAGCTATATTTTTTTTTTTTTTTGGTACATTGAAGTGAAGGGTATATAAGCTGTTGGGATCATTCTAAGTTTTGATTATGATTTCCTGATTTATGAATGAAAACTATTTTCTGATAATAGTCAAACAGTTTTCAATATGACAGATTATTTGGAGATGAATAGTTTCCACGGATAAAAGAGAAATATTAAATAGGGTTGATACGTTTCATTTTGCTACCATCTTTACAAATATTAAGAAATTAAGCTAGAGTAATATTGTTATAATACAGTTTGCATTTTATTTTAAAATTTTATTATGATAGAGCCCTATTGTTTCATTTTTTTTATTGGGGTGAGGTCTCATGTTTCATAAATTTACATGGTTACATTACATTATGGTAGACGGAGACTTATTAAAATGTTAAGCGAATCAGAGATAGGTAGTAAGTAACAAATGCAAACTTATAGGTAAAATGGTGACAAATCAAAATAGGATTACTCTGAAATATAGTTCTTGAAAGATGAAATACTGGAAATTCTGAAATTAAAACCATGATTATAAATGAAACATAAAAATCTGCCAAAATGTCCGTTAATCATCAGCTTCTGTTTTGACATTAAACTTTGGCCTGATGGCTGAACTCTGGCCTTCTTCACTGCATATGTAGAGTTCACCAGGAACAACTTCATCAAACCCTCTCTTTGTGGGAGTTATGGTGCATATCCCTGACGAATAAATCTCATTGTTGTCACCAGAGGCTGAAATTACTTCATTGTCATTCACGATAGAAGTAGGAAGAGTCCAAGTAGACTCGGTTACGACGTCGCTAGCCTACATGAATGTATAACTGTAATTAGGATATGACAAATGGTAATATTACTAAAGTTAGATCATTAATAAAAGTATGTTGCATAAACAAACCTCGTCTGCTTTCATCATTGCAAAGTGCGCATTCATAAGTTCAGTATCGTCCGTTAAACGGGCAACTGTATAGACTTTGTAGTTGCTATTTGCAATGTTGTAGTCATTAATGTTTATCTTGAAAAGAAACTGCTTGTTGAGGAATTCATCAAACTCGAGTGGGAATTCACCTTCCTCACCATTCTGAAGCAATTTGTTAAGTAGCGTGTGTAAGACCGTGTTTCAAATGGAATGATTCACATATGGGTCAGTTTAATTTTTTAGTGGCACATAATTGTTTCGTTTATATGTTTATAAAGGAGGTAAATGTGATACCTGGATAAGAATTTCCTGCAGTTCGGCAGCTGTTTTTCCAGTTAACTGGACCATTTCACGACAGAACATAGTGAAAGATGCGCCTCCAGAAGCATCTTTGACTTTGAAAACTGACTTAAATCTGTGTATAAGATGGGAATATATTAGTAGTTGTGACTTGTTATGTGGTTTTATCTACTGTTTATCATTACTTTTTGAAATAGTGAAATGATTTGAGTATAGGATGAATGGTTAACCGTGTAGCGAGAAATCTGACAGCCTTCTTGCACTTAGGGCAGGACATACTTCCATCCCCGTTTATATTTGGCTTTGTGCCGCAAACGTGGCAACATGAGTAAAACCAACTATGTTGGGTGTCTATAGCCGTAATAGTAGCAATGACAGCGCAATATCCAGTCTGAGAAGTAATTCACATAAAATATGATAAATAAGATTAATGTATGTCATATTTGTAGATGTGCTGTACTAATTTACCTCTTTCACTGTCGTCAAATCAGCTACATAATACCGACGCTCCAGACTGGTGAATTCGGCACTGACGGAGTTGGGTGGATGCAGTGGCAGCTCCTCTACCAGGTCGGTTTCATTGTCCTCTCCCTCCTCATCAAATCTTGAATGCAATAGGTTTAAATCAGAACCAAACAAATTTTAATGTGGTTTGCGTAGTAAAATATATACAATAACAGTTTCGAGATTCATACTTTGAGAGGAAATCAGATACCGCTTCACAATCATGATTAAACAACAATTTGGTGGCGTAAAATGAGTTCGACACATAAGATTGCCCTGCATTAAGTATGCCGTGTTATACAATAGCAAGTAGTATGAATAAATACATAGAATTGAGATGTGTTATACATACCATGTATGTATCTGACTTTCGCAAATTGAATGATCAGAACAGGGTGGCCTGGGTTTGTAGTTACGTAGTTGAATAGCTGATCCACATAGTCCCCCCACAATAAGACTTCCAAGATTTCCCCACTTTGAGAAAGTAAAATACAACATGGATTTTAAACGATAAAAGTTAGTATTTCATTTATTGTTAATAATGAATTGTAGCGTTTAACTGAAAGATTACCCTTCATTCTTTAGTTTGATCTTCATTTTCTTCTTTTCTGATTGCCCGTTTTCCGTGACAGTCTGAATAGGGCCCTTTGCTATCAGCTTCCCAATTATGTCTGCAATAAATGATATACATGGGCACAAATTATTTTACAAAGTGGACATTTCAGGTTCAGCTATTAATTGTATAACACAAAATTTCAATAGGGGTATATATTACCTATGAAAACATCTTCCCTTGCTTTCTGCTCTGCTATATCCTTAAAGGACGCGAATTGAAAGGAGAATCTGGGGATGTCTACCACTGTGTTTTCTTTTATTGTTGTGTTTTTGTGAAGCAATAGCCTCCATTTATTGGAGCAAGATTTCAGTTTGTCTTTATTTTCAATAACGGTGAAATTGCTGATCGTATAAACCTCTCCCTCATGAAGGAGAGGACGAAATGCTTTAATCATCTTGTCTTTGAACATGGCCTGGATTTTGTTATTCTATAGTTCAAAGTAGTGGAAATTAGAATTCATATAGTTTGCGAGATTAGAAATTTTTAGAATTTGCATTACATGTACTAAAGAAGTGAAATTTTGAATACCTTATCATCGAGCAATACCATTTCAACTCTACATGTCTCAAGAGGGTTGATGAATGATGGTACAGGGTAAAGTCTTAGCACTCTGACATTCACCTTCCATGTCTCCTTGCTGTCGTTAATTTGGTTTAACTTGGAGAGACGTCTTGATTGGGTAGCCATAGGTCTTATGTCGTAGTTGGTCTAGAGGAAGTTATTAAATTTTTGGGAGTATGATGCGTGATTTGATAGCGTGGGTTTTTTATACTGTCAATTTTGTTAGGGTTTCTATATATTAATTAGGGTTATAAAGTGTGGATATCTAAAATGAGGGTATTTAATTATGGTTGAAATATTCTCTTCTTTTGATTTTTTAGGGTTTTACCTAGAATGAGTATTGTATTCTGTGGTTGGTAGGATTCTTATGGTGTTTTTTCCGTTTTACAGGGAGATTTAGAAGGTATTATGGAAACGTAGATATCCTAAATGAGGATATTTTTGAGCATGATAATCTGTTTGGGGAAGGAAATATTTTTAACACACCAATTTAGTTGTAATTTGATTTGGTTACTTATTGTAATTATTGTAATTTTCTATGAATTGTAAATAATAAAATTTAGTTGTAATTTGATTTGGTTGCTTTGTTTTGTAACAATAAAATTTTACTTGTAATTTAATTTGGTTGGTTTGATTGTACGTTTTGAATGTAATATGAGGTCTGATTGTAACTTAATGGACGCTAGGCACGAAGGATAGAAGATTCACCGGTGCGATTGATTGAGTATAGTTATGATTTGATCAGTTTAATAGGTTAGGTAATACTATATAGAATTCGTATCAACAACTAAGGCGATATTCGGGTAGGTTTTATTTGTTAAGATTGCAAAAATATTCGTAGTTGACCGGGGTTTGAAATTTATTCGGATCGTGATTTTAATGTTGATTTGGGATATGATTTGGAAGAGCATGTGAGAGATTCGTATATCACAGATTTTGTACACACCCAGTTTGTGATTTGGGGGTTATTCGATTGTGTTTTAGAGGTTCATCAATTGGTTTGGGCCGAGAGAATTGGCGTGTTTACAAACGGGGATGTCGCAAGCTGTGTTGTCCAAGAGGTGTAGCGAATTAAGAGTCCGGCCCGTTAAGAGGGGAGAGCATTAGGCGGGAAAACTCAAGGGGTGGTAATCAAATAGTTTTAAGGGGGATGTCGCAATACCTCCAATTTAACCATTATACTAAGAAATTTAAGCACCATAGTCATTTTTGAGCAAATTGAAAATCAGAAACCGAAAATAAGAAGAAAAAAATTTAAACCTAATTGTATCGTTACATATACAATTGTACACATATTCCGTACAAATTGAATGGAGTATGCTATTTCTTTTTTTTCTGGCATGATGGCCCCGGCTTGTGAAACTCAAAACGAATGGCAAACAAGAAGATGAGGGGCTCAATGATTAAAATTGTTCGTGTAGTAGAATCTATGTTTATCGTTAGTGATAATAACTTGAATTGGTGCGAAAATTGTCTCCTTCTAATTGGAGTTGAGAGTTGAGACATCGACTATATAGTTCTTTGGTTGGAACTTGGAAGCTGCTTTTGACATCTAAGCCAATATAAATTCAATCAAAAGTTAGGTTGCTATCTATGGTTGTAGTATCAACAATGAAGATAACTCGAAATAAAGATACCATTAGACTTCACACAATTCAATTACTCGTGAACGTCAAAATAAAATAAGTATCCGTTTTTCCCAATTACTTGATCACCTCTAATTAAATTTCTACTTTTAAATAAACGGATCGAATAAAATACCATATTACGTTTTTAATATATTCTATATTTTATACTAATGGAGTGGAATCCTACAAAACAATTTGGTATACATCCAACACAAGTACGTTCTTGTATTCACGTAAGTGACCAACCAAAAACCTCAAACTAACTTTGCTTTATCTCATTTTCCAGAGAGTAGAACAACAGGAAACCTCTTTAAGGTTGGCTAATTACAAATCAACAATTAATTAAGGTTAATTTCTTGGTTAAGACACTAATACTATCCCGAAACCGCGTAATTAACGAGTGGCCAGAAATAAACCGCAAATAGGAGCGTCAGCTAATGCGGAAAGACATTGTTTTGAATCATTTGATAGAGATAGGACTGCATACTCTCATCTTTATTAGTTACCCTACAATACTTTATGTTGGCTCACTACTTATTTAATTAATTATTTAATTAGTAAAGATAATATAGTTTAATTTGCATGCTAATAAAATTGAGTGTTACTTAACCCGCAGAAAGTTGACGGGTTAAGTAGGAATCATATTTGTGGGATGTAATCTGCTTGTATCAGCCACTAAGCCACTAGGGATTAAAATACGTAATTTGATAGTGTAAGCCTTTCATTGGCTTGCTCGATAAATTCGGGAAGATGGTAAGTAGACCTGTCAAATGGATTGGATGAGCACTCGCAGGGGTGAGGCACTATAAGCTTTGGCGTAGCAGAAAGCTGAAAAATTCGGTTAGAATTTCGTGATTTGCTACACTAATATTTGCTGCTAAACTAATTATCTATACAATTTATCTAAAGTGTATATTTTGCTACACCGAAATCGAAATCCTGAACTCGGCGTATTTTAAGTTATGGGTCAATATATAGATGGAGCAATTTTTGGATATGAGTTCAAATTTTGTGCCAAGTTAAAGACGTCCAGGGTTAAAATTGAGTAACGGATCGAGTCATGTTTTGACATGTGTATGGGCATGCCATAATCTATGACCGAACAGAACCCAGTATCGTATTTGAACACTTTCAACAAGTCAACAAGACTTCCCTGATGTTCAGCAGCCCTGGACTATTTTGCTCCATTGTTATGGGCCTTAACTTCCAGTAGCCTAATTAGACCTGGCAAAATCAACCCAACCCGAAATTTACCCGAACTGCCGTACCCGAATGAAACTCGAAACCCGAATTGATCCGACACGACCCGAATATGACCCGAGATTTCATGACTCGTAATAAACCCGGCCCGAAATGACCTGATCCAAAACCACCAAACCCGAAAATGACCCTCTCTAATGCCGTCTGGCCGTAGTTCAATTTGTTGCAATGCAGCTCTTGGGAATCATTCAGCTGATCCAGGAACATTCAGGCATTCAGCTAGTGTTATCCAAACGTAAATCAATAATTGGGTTTTTAAGAAATCATTGAAATTATTTAATCAAAGGATGGCAGATGTTAAAGATATTTCGTAAATTATTAGTTTCGATAATATTTCTTGTACATCAATCTTTGTATCTTTTCAGTTATTTTATTTGTATTATTTAGGAATTGTGATTATTGTATTTCCATAGTTATAGCTATACTTGGCTTGCTTCTCAAGCTCTAGGGTTTCTCGTCTTTGTATAAATGTAAAGCTCTTGTGATTAATGAAATCATCCAATTATAATCAAACTCTCACATGGTATCGAGCCACGAATCCTAAATCTCGGCCTTTACCTTCCTCCTGCTCAAAATCTCCCTGTTTTCTTGTTTTTTTTCAATGGCCAATTCTGGAGTTTCGTTCCCCAATCCCCACGAACCCAACACCCTCTTCATTCTCATCAATTTTTCAACTTGCACACAACTCACCCCTCAAACATATCAATCTTGGAAAACGCAAGTTGGTGCAATCCTCTATGGCTTCGACTTGCTTAAGTTTGTCAATGGTACTCACCCACTCCCTGCTGAAACAATAACCGGCGCTGATGCTAAGGTTGTTGCCAATCCTGCCTACTCTACCTGGAAGCGTCAGGATAGTCTCATTCGTGGGGCTCTCCTTGGCACTCTCCACACTTCTCTTACTCCTCTTGTTCTCAAAGCGGCTACATCTCGGGATGTCTGGACAATTCTTGAGAAGACATATGCTAACCCTTCTAGGGGTCATCTTCTCCAGATCAAGAACCGTCTTGAGAGCATACGCAAGAATGAACAATCTGTGACCGACTATATGCAAGCCATCAACAATTGTGTTACTGAGCTTGCTCTTCTTGGAAAAACAATGGATGTTGAGGATGTTGTAGAAAAGGTCCTCCGTGGTCTTGACTACAAACTCTATCAGCCTGTCATTGAAGCTGTGCGCGCTCGGGATACCCCTATTTCCTTTGAGGCTCTCCATGAGAAGCTTATTAACCATGAGCTTAACCTTGCTCACATCTCTCCCTCCCCTATCTCGCTGAACCTCCCTGCTACTGTTCATGCTGCCACCCATAGGCCTAACTACAACCGTACTCCACCCCCTGCCTCTAAAGCACCACCTCTCCTTCCCACACCCAACACACAGTCTGCCTCCAACTTTAAAGGCACCTGTCAGTACTGCCGTCACCAGGGACATTACCTCTCCAACTGTGAGGATTTCAAAAAGAAATTCCCTCACATTACCTTTCCCAAACCACCTCCTCGTCCTCGCACTACCTTCCCTCAAGCACACACCGCCACTGCATCTCCCTCCATCACTCCGTCTGCCTACCTTCTTGATAGTGGGGCAACTCACCACATCACTAATGACCTCTCCACTCTTGCTCTCCACTCTCCATATGATGGTACAGATGAGCTAATAATTGGTGATGGCTCATCTTTGCCCATCTCCCACATAGGTTCTTTTTCTATTTCTATTTCTCCTACTGTTACTTTAATCTTCAATAACGTTCTTTATGTTCCGTCTATCTCTCGAAATATTTTGTCTATTTCACAGTTTTGCAAAGATAACAATGCACTGATTGAATTTTCATCTTCATCTTTTCTTATAAAGGTTCCCTCGATGATCACGCCTCTCCTTCAAGGACCGCTTGATCGTGGCGTATATGAATGGAGCCCTCCTATTACTCCTCGGGTCCACGTCGGTCTTGCCTCGTCTTCTATAGCCTGGCACCATCGTCTTGGTCACCCGTCTATTAAAGTTTTTAATTATATTTGTCGCAAATTTTCTTTATCTAGTACTATGTTTAATGGACCTTGCAACTCTTGTGAGGTGAATAAGAGTCATAAACTCCCTTTTAATAATAATACTATTTCTTCTTCTGCTCCTCTTGATCTTCTCTACTCGGATGTTTGGACATCCCCAATTACTTCAATTGATGGTTTTAAATATTATGTGATTTTTATTGATCATTTTACGCACTATATATGGCTCTATCCGCTTAAGCGCAAATCGGATACTGCTCTTGTTTTTACACGTTTTCAGGCTCTTGTTGAACGTTTTTTTAAGAAATCTATTCTGCGCATATACTCTGACAATGGTGGGGAATACCTTAAACTTACACCCACCTTGTTAAATCAAGGAATCCAGCATCTAACTTCCCCTCCCCATACCCCTGAACACAATGGATTTGCGGAACGCCGTCATCGTCACATCGTTGAAACGGGTCTCGCCCTCCTTTCTCACGCAAAACTACCCACCTCGTTCTGGTCCTTTGCTTTTACCACGGCTTCATATCTTATTAATCGGTTACCTACATCTACCTTACAACATAGCTCTCCCTTTCTTGCTTTATTTCAGCAATCTCCCAACTATAATAAATTGCGTAGCTTTGGGTGCCTTTGTTACCCATGGTTGCGTCCTTACTCGTCTCATAAACTCGATACTCGTTCCACCCCATGTCTATTTATTGGTTACTCCGCTACTCAGAGTGCCTATCACTGTTTCGACCCCAAAACCAGGAAAATCTTTACCTCTCGACATGTCAAGTTTTTCGAAGATCAGTTTCCATCCTACACACACTCGTCCTCTCCACTCCCTTCCCCTGCTGACTGGTGCACGTTCTCTCTTCCTCTTATCCCTACATCTCCTCCTCCATCTAATGCATCTCCTGCATCTACTGAACCAATTTCCCCCACCTCTCCTACTTCTGATCAGTCGTCACCCAGATCCCCTGTTTCACCGGTTACTTCCCCTGTCTCGTCCCCTACACCCACTACTCCTGCCTCCACACCTCCCCCCCTCCTCCCCCTCCTCCAAAACGTCAGCCTCGCCCTCCCATCCCTCGCACTGTCATCACTCGTCTCGACAATAATATTGTCAAACCAAACCCTAAATATGCTCTCTCCCTCACTCTAAACACGTCTCTATCCCTACCCACAACCACCAAACAAGCTCTCCTTGACACCCGGTGGCGCGCAGCTATGCAAGATGAGTTTGATGCTCTTACTCGTAACAACACATGGTCTCTTGTTCCTCGTACAGATTCACAGAATGTTGTTGGTTGCAAATGGGTTTATCGCATCAAATACTTACCTGATAACACCATTGACAAATTTAAAGCTCGACTCGTTGCCAAAGGGTTTCATCAACATGCGGGTATCGATTTCTCTGAAACTTTTAGTCCTGTTGTGAAGCCTACTACTATTCGTGTCTTACTTTCTCTTGCTGTGACTAATGGCTGGCATCTTCGTCAACTAGATGTCAACAATGCTTTTCTTCAAGGTCGTCTCCATGAGTCTGTCTATATGGAACAGCCCCCTGGGTTTATTGATCCCTCTCGCCCCTCCCATGTCTGTCACCTTTCTAAAGCAATTTACGGTCTAAAACAGGCGCCTCGCGCCTGGTATACTGAACTCAAAAACTACTTGATTTCCTACGGTTTTAAGGGGTCCTTGGCTGACCCATCTCTCTTTATTTTAAATAACTCTTCCCCAATTTATTTATTAGTGTATGTTGATGATATTGTTGTCTTGGGTCCATGTCTAAAGTCTGTAAATCGATTTATTTCCCACATTGCTGCTCGTTTTTCACTTAAAGATTTAGGTCCCCTTTCTTATTTCCTAGGTGTTGAGGTCCGTCCTACATCGTCTGGTTTATTTCTGTCGCAAATGAAATACATTTATGATCTTCTTGATCGTCACAAGATGCTTGATTGTAAACCCTGCTCTACCCCCCTTGCGACTGATTCCTTACTTCTTAAGGATGATGGCGCCCCTATAGAAAACTCAACGGAGTATCGTACTGTTGTTGGTGGCTTACAGTACTTGTCACTAACCCGTCCCGATATTTCCTTTGCTGTTAACAAATTAGCTCAGTTTATGCAGTTGCCTCGTCTTCCTCACTGGCTTGCATTGAAGCGTGTTCTTCGCTACTTGAAAGGCACGCTCTCTTATGGTCTTATGTTACATCGCTCTAGTCCCTCGCTCCTTCATGCATTCTGTGATGCTGATTTGGCGGGTGACAAAGATGACTATGTCTCCACCACAGGTTACCTTGTCTACATTGGTCGGAATCCCGTCTCTTGGTCTTCTAGGAAGCAACGGGCTCTTTCTCGTTCTTCGACGGAAGCTGAATTTCGGGCCGTGGCTGACACTACTGCTGAACTTGCTTGGGTTCAGTCCTTACTCTTTGAACTTGGCGTGGTTCTGCCTTCTCCTCCTGTCATTTTTTGTGATAATCTTTCAGCTACTAATTACGCAGCTAACCCGGTGTTTCATTCCCGAATGAAACACATAGCATTGGCTTTCCATTTTGTGCGTGAACGTGTTCAACAGGGCACTCTTCGGGTGCAACATATTTCTGGGGATGATCAACTAGCGGATACTCTAACTAAACCCCTTCCAAGCGCTCGGTTCTATTCCTTTATTTCCAAGATTGGCCTCGTTCAAGGACGGTCCATCTTGCGGGAGCGTGTTAAAGATATTTCGTAAATTATTAGTTTCGATAATATTTCTTGTACATTAATCTTTGTATCTTTTCAGTTATTTTATTTGTATTATTTAGGAATTGTGATTATTGTATTTCCATAGTTATAGCTATACTTGGCTTGCTTCTCAAGCTCTAGGGTTTCTCGTCTTTGTATAAATGTAAAGCTCTTGTGATTAATGAAATCATCCAATTATAATCAAACTCTCACAGCAGATTGGCACCACCATTAAATCAACTTTTTCCTGCAGGAATTTTAGGCTACATTTACAATTTACATCAATGTGCTTGAGCAAATGCCGCACTTTGTTACGTCTAAATTACACTCTGACTCGATTGCTAGTGCTATTACCGGATATGACATACAGTAAGTCTGAAACTCGATTAATATGTGAAATTTTTTCTCGTGTTTGGAGTAATATCAGCTAAACTAGGGTGGTCTGTACGATACACTCACCGACAAACTAGAATATACCTTTCGCGTAGGAGATAATTGCAGCTGAGCAGCTTTAGTACTTCATCATAGAACATTTCTCCTAAGCTGCACCATATCTAAGGTCAGTGACAGTGTATCGTACAAGCCTCTAGGCTCTAGCAATATTATGTTAGTCGAAGTCCAAACACGAGCCTTCGGAGTACTGACTTACCATATCCAAAAGGAATGAGAACGAATTACATGGTGATAAATGAAAAAAAGACCGAAAAAATATTTCAGAGGGCAGTAAGTTTTTACACAACAAAAACCATAAATTAGGACAAACCATAATTAATCTATGTCAACAATCTCAACCTTTGGGATACTTATCTGTTCCTCAACGTCTGCGTCTGCAGTCCCCTGCTGCTGTTGCATCTTTGCGATAATAGGATCGCAAATGCTCTCAACTTCCTTCATTTTGTCCATAACCTTGGTTGCATCTGTAAAAAGTGTTAGCTTTTTTATGTTTAGTTGATTGTTTGTTAATGATTGACGTGGGCAAGGTTTTAGCAAAGTAGGAGAGGCAGTTGTTTTGTGAATATGTTTAGATTGATTATGTTGGAATTTCTTATTACATAAATTTGATTAGCTAGTGGCCTATTTATAGACCTCTTACACCGACATATGGGATTTGCCTAGAGACTTATTTCTAGATCATTCTCCATGTACACTAATTACAAGTTTGCTAAA
>JAGPOY010004149.1:0-12262 GCA_018983105.1 Silene uniflora | reverse complement strand
CCGATACGACACTTTGAAACTAAAAGCTTACAAATAAATAGTAAATATAGTTTATTAATATCATTTTTTACATGGGAAAGTACAAATTTATTTCAAAAGTCCAACTTTTCAGTTTTCAAATGCATGTGAGTAATTTTATGGGGAAATAAAATAGGTTAATAGACCATTAAATATGCACTGCTGCCTCTCTCTTCTTTTATACTTTTAACATTTCCCCACATTTCTCTCTCTTCTCTAACCCTTTTCACCTTTTCCCACGTTTATTTCTTTATCTTTTATGGCTTTCTCTTTTTCATCTTCCTTGGAAAACTTCTGACTATCACTGTGCAAAAGTGTCGGGAGTCGTGTCGTACTGTGCAGTATCCCAGACGTGTCAGGTGTCGTGTCTGCTGACGTGTCGTGTCGACACTCGACACTGTACCTACCTAAGGTGTCGGAGTAACACAGAATGTAATACTCAAGATTTGAAAAAGATTACATCATGGAAGCAACTAATGGAAAATATAATACTCTGTACTAAGCCACAGATGAGTGTGTATATGTTAGGTTTCTCAAAATTGGTCGGAGTTCATGGAATAAAGCAAAATGGCTACATTCTCGTTGTTAACTAATAGGGGAAGGTTAGACCCCTTGAGGCCATGGTCCGATGATGGCGTAAATAAATATAGGTTACTGTACCTCTTGAGCTATCTGTTGTAAAATAGGTATGATCTCAGAGAAATTAGGTCGCAAAGCTGGGTCTTGTTGCCAGCATTTCACAAGCAGCTCAGCAAGCTTCGGATGACAGTTCTTCGGGATAGGAGGCCGTAAATTCTAACCATAATCAAAATACAAACAACTTCAATTTAAGTTGACTTTGGAATCGAAGTTTTCTACCAATCAGATAACGTCTCTCTTAGTCTCTTTTACATAGGTTTAAAGCTCTCTTTTCTTTTCGACAGGAAAACAGACCCGCCATGATCCCAACAATTCACGAGGGAAAGATTATGTTTACCTTCTGCACTACCCCCACAGCCGCTTGTAATGGAGTCAAGTACTCATATGGAAGCTGCAGAATGAAAACAAACGAAAATGACAGCAAAAAGACGTCAATTGTAATTGAGAAACAAAATCACAGAAACTAGTAACATGTAGATAAAAGTTAAAAGACTTGCAGCATACCTTCCCTGACAGCAACTCCCACAAGACGATTGCAAAACTAAACACATCTGCTTTGTGATCGTATGGCTTATGTTCAATAACCTACAATTCAAGACAAATAATTTCCCTGATCAAATTGGGCCAAATGCTCTTGGTACATTTGCATCAAATATTAGATCAATGCTAAATCAGCGTGTAGGAGGAAAGAAGCGATGATACAACTAAATGTATGTGCTATACACGTACATAAACTATTTGGCCATTTGGGGCTTCAGAGTTAAATAAGTCTCTAAAACTTAAAGTCTGCAAAAGGTGCACACCTCGGGAGCCATCCAACGGTAAGTGCCAGTTTCTGCAGTCATAACGCCTGATTGAGCCTTTACTCTTGCCACCCCAAAATCAGCAACCTTGACCACCTGAGGCACATTTTGTGAAACGAGTAAAATAAATTATACGTTTTCAGAAGCAGTTTTGTGTCTCATACTTTCATTCTATATACGCCTTCAAGCTAAAATAATGAAGGTCTACAATTTTGACAGTAGAACAGTACACAAAAAGGTTCATCGTTAATCTTGTAACTGCAAAAACTGATGCTGTTACAAACCATAAGTAAATCTCCGCCTTCTTACCTCGTTTTCATCCATGAGGAGATTGGCTGCCTTCAAATCCCTATGAATGATATTATTCTGATGCAAAAAGTCCATTCCTTTAGAAATATCAATGGCTACTTTTAGGAGAGAAGGAAGCTTGAATGTGCCCTTATGCTTGTGCAGATAATCGTAAACACTTCCACCAGACATAAACTCTGCAGTTAACCAAAGGGTAGAAATAAGTGTTTACCACATACGGAGACAATTTAATAAACAAACATTGTATGTTAAGCGAGAAAATAAAGTAGCAGCTCAATAATAGCTGCAGAAAATGTGGCAAACAGGTTACCTGTGACGATGCATAGACTAGGAGGTTTTGTGCAGGCACCAATGAATTGAACAACGTTCTTGTGGCGGATTTTCCTGCAAAAAAAAAAAAAAAAAAAATCAAATGTTCTAGCTCAAATATACCATAAATGCAATTTCAGGAAAAGCAGACAATCACACTTCATATTTCAACTGTAGAATAAAACTAGCCAAAAGGAGCCTAGCTAATAAACAGCGGAAACAATATCGACTTTAGCAGATTTTTACTCATTTTGCTAATAGCCTAACACCACATCTCAGGATAGATCTTGTAACGCGAGGATTTATGAGTAAGAGGCACACAATAATATCAAAGTTGTTAGGTCAAGAAACCGGACCTCATAATATACACTTCCTGACCAAACTCTTTCTGTAAATCTGTATTTATTCGCTCAGTCTTGAGGACCTTGATTGCCACATCCTGACTGCAGTATGAACCCTTATATCTGATTTTCAAGAAGGTAATAGATAAGTTAATCAAATATTAAGAGAACGCAAGAACGGCTACATAAAATACCAAATCATCAATGACTTACAAATCACCGTATGACCCAGAAGCAACTTTCTTCTCAAATTTTAAGAGCCTTGCATCAATTTCCCAAACATCAGTGCCATCATTTGGTATCTCCACGTGGTCACACTTAGATTCAACTGGTATTAGCTCTTCTTCATCTAAAGGAGATGATGACTGCTGACTACGCCAAGATGAGTTCTGTGATGCCATAATATGTAATATTAATTAAGAGACACCAGGGGGTGACGACCATGTACAAGATTTCTACAAAAAGACTCAATGGACAATGAGAGAAAGATAATCACGCTCTTAAACTATCATGCGTAATCTTATCTACAAAGAAAAGGAAAGACAAGATTACATCTTAAATGAACAATAGAGGTTGGTAACCAACTAAACACATTCTGAGAAGTACATGAGCAAGTGAAAAGACGAGAAATTTAAAAGTAACAAAATACCTCAATTCGTTTGAGTTCTTTCTCTAAAGCAGATCTGAGCCTCTGAGTTTCCTAGACGATCAATATGAAGAAGTAGTAATCAACATGCTGATCGATAAACTCCTACACTATTCTTAAAAACAAAAAAGAACTTGCGACAATTCCTGATTATAAATGTAATATATACCCGAAAAAAAGAACTCAATTGTTAAATACGGAGTAAATAGAAGTCAGGAGCAACTTAGTCGTAATCAGAGAAAGAAGTAGAACCTCGTAAGGCCATCCATCAACAACAAAAACATCTAGAGAGTAGCCATCTGTAGAAGAAAAGGCATGTGCTTCCTGAATATTCAGCCCTACCTCTGCCAGCAGCGATGTTAGCTGCAAAGGAAAGAGATCCAATCAAGCAACTGCCCACTGACTGGGGGAAGGGGAAGGTCTACTAAAACGGCCAAACTCCGAGTCCACAGTTATTTGTATAGAAAACAGGATTACCAACCTGACTAAGAAGTTTTGGCTTGTCATCTGAGGAAAATGTGATTTCATGCATCGGCCTGCATAATCATCGGCTGCAATTGTAAGCGTATGTAAGCAGAACAATTAAATAGATAGGATGCATAATAGATACGGAAACTGTTGTGGAAACTGCAAGTACTAAACCGGTAGAAAGTACACCTATTTTCTAAGCTGCATCTATTAACAATGAAGATCGGCACAAGCTTGATGGAAGTAATCAAATCAAGGGAAATTCTTACTGGTACACCTGTGTTTTCACCGTTTCTAAGTTGTACCCGAACCAAAAAAAAATTGATTGGCTATCACTTTTGGCCACGAGTTCAGATGAAAACGTTGATTCTTTATTCAAACCGAAGATGATCAACCGAATATGAGAACATTGATTTTTTTATCCAATTATATGTTACAAGACATGAAAATTATGCATACACCACCGTACAAGAAAAAGGTGAAATTATGCCTAGTAGCATTTACCGCAGAAGCTTTGAACTCGCATGTGCATCATCCTCTTCCACGTCATCAAGTCGTTTTCCTTCAAGTGCAAGGGCTTCAAGATTAGGAGATGAACCAAATGAAGGAGGTGGATGACTACAGACAGTAAACACATTGAAAAAAACGAGACAGTATATCAGCACAGTGAGAAGATAAACATAAACAGAATCGATTATAAGCAATCAGCATGCGCACCTTTTCCGTGTTAAAGGAGAAGATTCCGGAGTCGTATCATTTGCTGTTGTATCAGACGCATTAGGAACCTAATCAAAGTAGCAACAACATCTGTTAGTACATGTACAACCAATCCAAAGCATACTACCAATAAAAAAGCTGAATAACCCAGAATTAACAGAATTTCAAGGCCATTATCAGCCTATAAGAAACTGTCCATGATTTTACGTGTTAGGATTAATTCGCAAAATCAATTATTAAAGCGACAGAAAATAACGCCGATTAAACAAAAAAGCTACACCAGATCAAATGTTTTTGATTCAACAAGGCAAGATTTTCTCTACACAAACTACTTAACATTCATGATTCACCGCGATCAAAACAAAAACACGTTAGCTTTAAAACATTATTCAAGTACAGTTGCTCTCCATTCAGACGGGGCATTTTCGTCTTTTCCAAAAAGACGGTATTTTGAGACACTTTTAGTGTCAAATGTGACCTATGTTACTCGGACACGGATACGAAGTATCGTATCCGATACGTATCGGAGTATCCGACACGTGATTGTAAGATTTGAAGGACACGGGGACACGGTCAAATAAGTATCTTGACTATTTTCTAGGCACGGATACGATACGTCTTATACATATTTTTTCATAATATTTTAAAAGTAAATAAAAAATATATTTTAATAAGGTATCTTTTAATGTTTAAGAGTAAATTATCAATTACACCCACGCTTAATCCACTTTTTTTCATTTACTCTCACGTCAATTTTTTTTTAAAATTACACCCAAATTAATAGCTCAGGTTATATTTTGCACCCAACACCATTTTCAGGCGAAATTTTTTATAAAATGACGATTTTACCCCCGTGATATAACTGGTTTTTTTTTTCTTTCTTTCTTCTTCTTCTTCTTCTTCTTCTTCTTCTGGGTTTTGTATGACTTATAACTTATAAGCTACCCCCTACTTCATCTTTTCAACCTAATTTTTCCCAAATATTTCCCCCTAAAAATTCCCCCAAATTTCCGTCATAATCGAAGATTGTTCATATTACGAAATGAAGTCGGACAAACATCATATATACCACCCAATAACAAACTTGAACGAAACTAAAATAATGGGGAACAATGGAGATCGATTTATCTTGAGGACGATATCTTCAAATTAAATTGGGGGAAATGAGAGAGAAGGATAAAGAAGAAAGAAATGAGGAAGGATAAAGAAGAAGAAGAAGAAGCGCAAAATCGTCAAAAAAATATTTTTTTACAGGAAAAATTTGAATTTTGACGGAAATATGACCTGAAAACGGTATTGGGTGCAAAATATAAACCGAGTAATTAATTTGGGTGTAAATAATTAAAAAAATTTGACGTGGGAGTAAGTGAAAAAAAGTGGATTAAGCGTGGGTGTAATTGATAATTTACTCAATGTTTAATTTAAAGTAGTGATACTAGGCTACTAGCTTTTACCAAAAAAAAAAAACTAGGCTACTAGCTTCTACACTATTCCGTATTAAATGTGAGGGAAAAAAGATAGTATAAATAATAGATGACCTTTACAGCTGTCACTCACAGCATTTCCACCCACTTCTTTTGTAAAAAATGAAACCCTAATATCTTCACCAACCGCAAAACTACCGTCTCTTTCTTTTTCTCTCTCTTCTTTTACTCTTTTCTACCCCTACCTATTGCGATATCTTTTCATAGGGCTGAACAAAAAGTGGCCCGGACCGGCAAATCGGACCGACCCGGACCATCCGGTCCAGACCGGATACAAACCGGTCCGGTCTCCGGGTACCAAAAAATATAGTGACCGGTCTCCGGTCCGGTCCATATAAAAAATAAAACTCAAATTACCTTATAAATTAGTACCGGTCCGGTCCAAACCCGGAAAAAACCGGATCTAAAGGGTGCCGGTCCGGTCCGGTCCGGGTCCCCACCTAACCGGTCCGGTCCGCGGTCTTGGGGTAAGTGGTTATCCGGTCCGCGGGTTCAACCGGTCCGGTCCGGTTTTGGACCGGTGAACACCCCTATCTTTTCATCACACCAATGATGCATCAATTTTTGAGGTCTTCTCCTTCTCCCAGCAATGGTGACATGCTCCAATGTAACCAGATCTGGGTGAAGGTCAAGATCTTCATTCTAGAAGAGCTTCACACGAGCAACAAAGGTAAGTTTTCTCACTTCTTTGCGCCGTACACGAGTCGTATCCCATTCTAGCGTATCGGATACGTATCCCGTATCGTATTCCGTATCGTATCGTGTCGATACGGAATACGTCGGAGTTCTGACGTCCGAGTATCGTAGAATGTGACTACTTGTGGAAAACAAGTTACCATAAGCTGTAAAACCAGATGGACCATTGTGGTTAATTTTTTACTATAAAGTACAAAATCCCGTCTTTTTGGAAAGACAAAAATGGTCCATTTGAAACAAGAATTTGTGATTCAAGTAATGCTCATAAATCCTAAACTTTGCATGTTAGCCAACAATTCCACACACACACATTATACAGGCAAACAATATATAAACCCTACACATAACTATATTTACACTAACAGTAGGTCTTGCTTGCGACGGGTCGGATCTTGCGACGGGATATTTTGTGAGAGAAAATGGGTAGAGGGGACAAGGTGGGCACCCCCCATGTGCTTCTC
This sequence comes from Silene uniflora, assembly GCA_018983105.1. Lineage (NCBI taxonomy): Eukaryota > Viridiplantae > Streptophyta > Magnoliopsida > Caryophyllales > Caryophyllaceae > Silene > Silene uniflora. Next base: position 5,371 of record JAGPOY010004149.1, on the reverse strand, counting down.
CACTCACCCTTGATGGGTATTTTGTGAGAGACCTACTGATGGTATCCGTCACTCATTTGTGACGGATAGTGTCCGTCACAAATGAGAATTTGTGTTACACTAATTTTTCGAACAAAAACACAGCTAAATTGAAACATGCAACATCAAAAAACGAATAACCAAACAAGGTTAGCCAGATGTACACAGTCTGACCCTTGTGTTTCCGAAAAATAAATAATAAAAAAACAAACCTGAACCAATCGGACGTCAAATGCAGGTCGATTAGTAGGATCATGAGCAAGAAGCAACAATCTTTTATGCGTTAATACATCTTCAGCTCTCTCCACATTCACATCCAACGCATACCTATACCATATCATCACCACCACCAAAATAAATAATTACTTAAATCCCTCAAACAAACAAATAGTGCATGGATATGCCATCTAAGCTATCTGGTAAAATCACGAGAGGTGGTAACTCATGATCTGGGTTCAAATCCCGTCAGCATCATATTCAGCATTATGACTCCCTTTACAGTTGCACACAAAAAAAAAAAAAAACATTTTGCACCGTCAATAATTAAGGAGTGTTTTTATACATAAAACAACCGATCGCATATGGTAAGACGGTTTTACACAATAATTATCGTTAGGTTAACTATACCTGACGGGAAGACGGTGAAAGTGAGCCCAAAGTTGATCATCAAAACCAGGAATAATAGCTTCAGAATGATTTAATTCCTTCAACTTTCGAAGCACTTCATTATATACCTCCATTTTTTGTCGCTGCTTCTTGCTAATCTGCGCCGTCGTCAATGGCGTTACACTACAACTTTCTTCATTATTTTCCACCACCATTTTCAGTTTTTCACAATTAAGGCTCTGTTTGGTAAAACTAGTTAATCGCGGAAAATTCAACGAAAAATGATTTAGATTATGCTTAAATGATGCAAGATTATGGTTTTGAATATAAGGAGTATATAGTTTGAGGTACCTTTTTTAAACAGAAATTGTGGGGTATATTTATATAAGTTTGGTGGGAAATTTAAGTAAGAAAAAGGTGATGATCTGAGAAGGCGTCGACATGGATTATGACTTAATGCTCATCCAATTAACAGAAAGAGGGCTGGATTTAGCTGGTCAATCTTTTTTATGATAGAAAACAATTAATTAACTAGGACTATTTCTTAATTATATTTAGGATTAGTCTAAAGTTTTTAGGACATGTTTCCAATTATGAATATAAATCTAAAGTGCAACTTATAATAATATAATCTTTTTTTCAAGGGGTGTACTAAAAAATTGGGGTCATGCATTGCCAAATTATGAATTTTTTGGTTTTAATTGTTTTTCAAAGTAACGTTCTTTTCAAAATGTTTCTCGCTGATTATCCATTTTATTAACTTTGAACTCGCTCCTTGAAGAAGCGGTTCCACTCTTTCAGTTGTTCAAAATGTGTTAAAACAAGTTCATATTTGAAGGAGTAAATAAGAGGAACTCAAGTTTCTAATAAAGTAACGACCTTACCCTTTACATAAAAATAAACAAATTACGCAAAAAAAAAATAAAAGGAAAAAAAAAATTGTCCTACTCATGCATTCCTTGTTTTTGTGGAGGCGTTGCAGGTAAAGTCATTGATTGAAATAACACAAATTCTCATTTGTGACGGACACTATCCGTCACAAGCTTGTGACGGATACCATATTCTCTCACAAAATACCCATCAAGGATGAGTGGAGAAGCACATGGGGGTGTCCACCTTGTCCCCTCTACCCATTTCCTCTCACAAAATACCCGTCGCAAGATCCGACCCGTCGCAAACAAGACCTACTGTTGAAATAATAGGGGTTACTTATTTAGTACTCCATATTTCTAAATTTGGATCATTTAAGTAGAGAAAAGGAGACGCGGGGGCACCGTTCTTGCTAACCCTCGTCTAACTCCATCTGACACAAACATCAAGTAATAATATTCAACTCAAAAGGCGTGATAAATTAATGATATGAATGTTAGACTATGATAATTTTCTGCTTTTCTTATGGCATCTCACAACTATCTTCTCTTTTAATCATATAAGTTTGTCATGCATCACAAATTAAATTGTGATAATTTTGTACTCCCTCGATCCGAGTCAATAATTACAAATATGAAGTACTTTTAGTAGAGTTATAATGAGATGTGTACTATATAGAGTAGTATACTAGTATGTACGGAGTATAACAATAATCTACCGACGCGAGTATATGAGTTGACATGGAGAGAAAGTGAGATTGATTTCCTGAAAAATGAAGAAAATGAGGAAAGTTGAAGTAGTATACAAACCTTGCTCGTGAAAAGCACGTGAAGACAACAAGGCGTAACACGTGGCAACTGAGTCAAAGTGACCTTTGAGAATGGCATAGAGGCAGGCAGAGTAACCTAATGTGAAGTGGGGACATGTCCATGTTGGAATTTGGAAAGAATATGCGATCGAATACATTCCCAGCAGATTAGTAGTACTAGAGAAAAATACCACCACCATTCCATTATAATAGCTTATCCTATATACTACTACTATGGAGTGCCCATGTTTGAACTACTCCGTATTAATCAAACACAAAATCTCATTAAAGACAAACCATATCCGTCACAAATAAAGACGGATATTATTTCCTCTCACAAAATACCCATCAAGGGTGAGTGGGGGAGCACATGGGGGTGCCCACCTTGTCCCCTCTACCCATTTCCTCTTACAAATTACTTGTTGCAAGATCCGACCCGTCTTCAGCAAGACTTTTTGTTAATCAAAACTGATCATGTCAAATGTAAACAATCAACTTCCACCCACAAAATTAGAAACAATCACTTCTTACTCACTCAACATCTCCCTCTAGGTTTATGTTTATGTTCATGTATGTTCATGTATTCCGAAGGAGTTTTTAATGTACTAGGTCAATCAATTTTGATATTTTCTTATTCAACGGTAATGTTCTGTTTTTTTAGATTTAAAGTCACTCTGTTTAAGTTATGTTCAATTCAGTTTAGTTTTTGTAAGTTTAGTTCAGCACCTATAAGTTTAGTTTAGAAAAGTTTAGTTCAGTTTATTCCCATTTTTCTATAAGATCAACTCTTATAAATTCAGTTTACCTACTACAAGTTCAGTTCAGTTTTCAGCAAAATTAAGTCCAAAAGAACATGGTCTAATTTTTCAAATATTTTCTCATATAGTAAAAAGTAAATACTCCCTAAATTACTTAGCTCGCTGCTTGCTCCGTCTTATACTTCCTCCGTCCTGGTCATTTGTTTACTTATTCCATTTATGGTTGATTGTTTCACTCATTTGTTACCTTTCTATATTGGATATATCTTTCAAGGGTAACTTGATCATCCACATAATCCATTGTTCACTTGTCAATCAATAATAATACTCACAAATAGCATATTCCTCTTTTCTTAGTCGCCAAATCAAAGGTAAACGAACGAGTCATATGGAAGGAATATTTACTTTCTAATATACAAAAAATTGTAGATTTAAGGAGTATAAATAAACAAATGGGGTAAATGTGTAACTGAGATCAACGACTTATGATGTAAATTCAGAAACAGCTAAATAGCGAAAAATGAAAGATATTTCTCAAATAAATGGAGTTGACAACTCATTTTATTTATATTACTTACCTTGCTTTATTTTAATAGAGAGAAAGAGAATGTAGGAAATCAACTTATTTTATCTATTATTATCATTTATTTGTTTTTTTTTTTAGAAATGTTTTAGTTAAAATAAATAAATGATTGAAATATAGAACTAGTTTTATTTTTATTTATATATGAAAAGACTTACAAATATGAAAAAGTAATATGAATATATTATTGTAGGACCAAATGTTTTCATGGCTATCCCATAAAAGGCTTTTATCAGGTCGGATCCAACTGAGAAAGTTATTTATAATGTCCAAAATTGTAAGGAACATGCCATGACATTATTATCTTATCCATTACCATATGTCCATATCCATCATTTTCTCTTCTTTCAAAAGATACATATCATATCATTGTCTCAACTTTTTTCGATAATATAAAATCATTTACTTTGAATTTCTCCTCTTAAGTTGGTGTATTTAAATCCGTGTACTCAGCAGATTAATATTTGTCGAAGTAGATTGGTTAAGCAGATTATAAATGACAGATTGGATTGACATGTTTGACTAGTATATTTCACTTAGGCACTGTTTGGTAAACGACATATAAGTAGATTCAATAGAAGTGTTTGGTAATTAGAGGATTTTGGTTAATAGATTATTATATCTATATGTAAATGATTGACAGATTCATATTTCATCCCCATAAAACTAAAAGAATAAGAAAAAATGAGGATTTTCCCGCCTAAGTTACCCGTCCTCAAATTGAGCATATTCTTTTGCAATAAATATATAAATAGTTACTAATTAAAAAAACGGCCCTACAAAAATCCATGCTATGATTGAGCAGGGGAAAAAAAATCTGCTATTCAATGTTCAGAGAAATATCTGGAGAATATTTTTCCTTAGAATCATCAGTTATTCGAATCAATTACATCAATTTATTCGGGGATGACTTTTATTTTTAGAAATCAAATAAATTCCATCAATTACAATAACCGGAGAATATTTCTCCTTAGGATCATCAGTTATTCGAATCAATTACATCAATTTATTCGGGGATGGCGAATATTTTGAGAAATCAAATCAATTCCATCAATTACAATATAAACACATATATTAATCCCCCTTTAACTAAAAGATTAAGAGGTTCTCAATGTTTTCCCGCTCAAATGAAGTTGCTCTATAATTGGTCATCACTATGTCATATTAATTTCATACCATAAATAGAAGATATTACTACCAAACATACATTAGTGAATATTTTGATTTTATTACACAGGTGAATCCCCCTTAAAACTAAAAGAATAAGAAAATTTGGAGTTTTCCCGCCTAAATGCACAAAACTTCTAATTGGGCCTATTTTTTTTCAAACTATAACTGACTATAGAATTAAATAAAAAATCGGCCCAACAAAAATACCGAACTAATAGAATTCAAGACAACGTGTAATTGAATTTTTGAGAGGAATTTGCGGAATATTCTAGGAGGAATATTGTGCAAAAGATTACTTCAAATCTTTTATATTTATTATGTTAACAACAAAAATCCTCAACTAATATAATTCAAGTCAACGTGTAACTGAATTTTTGAGAGAAATTTACGGAATATTCTAGGAGGATTATTGTGCAAAAACTACTTCAAATCTTTTATATTTATGCTAATGAAATCAATTACAATAAATACATATACATATAAATTCACACTTTTTTAATGTTCAACGTGTAATTGAATGTAAATCTTCATAGAAAAGACAAACTAATATTATATATT
>JAGPOY010004147.1:0-12265 GCA_018983105.1 Silene uniflora | reverse complement strand
ATTTAGCAAGTCTGCATAGGTCTACCTTTTAGGCAAAAGAGAAGACAAAATTTGGGCCATTTTGGTTGATGAGATCACTGTTGTATGTGAACGGCTGAAACGAAAACGCTAGTGTAAGGCTTAAAAATGCTATTGGAACTGATATTTGTTCTGAATCACGTGCTTTCTCCTTCTCCCCTTTCACTTAGTTTTTACGTCTGTCAAGTTAGCAGTATTATGTTCCAACATTGGCATTGTTTCTATTCATCTGAGCTATCCATTTTGTGAACTCTGTCACAGTATATCCATACTCGATCACTCGTAGGCTTCTCCATTTGCTTAAACTCGTTTAACTATATTCATAGGATTCAGTAGGTACTACTCCGCACTAGGCAGATCAAACAAGCAAATTGCTCGATGAAGTAGAATATTGATGTGCCAAATGTGACGTTCGTTTGCCTGTCAATTATTTGAGGTGTCTAGTTATGAACACTGCCACGGACCCAGTGATACATTATTTATATGCCAGTGCGCTTCTCTGTTTGCTAGTCTAACTCATAAAACTGAATTCATAGGATCAGATTGCCAAATTGAAGCAAGAAAATGGTACACTGAAACAAAATCTAGAAGTGCCAAATACTGCCCGAAATCCCTCTAGAAAGGATGCTACAACGCCAAACAGTGTGAACGGACTGAGGGTATGTGTGAAACATTCTTACTCCATTTATCAGTGTGTGAATATGTGACTTCGTCTAAACTGCTAGGAAAAATTGCATTTTATCTAATATTTCCTTTCTCGACTCATTTATTAAAGTGTCATTCATTTAAAATTTGAAACTAAACATCCAACGTAAAGATTATGTTCTTCATGGTTGTTTCATGTTTGTTGGATACATCATTTTGATAGGGCTGTTTTTTTTGGAGACATATGTGAAGCTAAATTATAAACTATTGTTATGTATTAGTGTTCCACTACTTGTCACTCTGAAAACTCCAAATGTCTAGGAATGAGGGGGAGGGGATTATTTTATTTTAGAGAGGAGTTGCGGAAGGTTAGAGTTGAAATGAAGTTAATTTCAGTCAGCACAAGAGATTGGCCAACCGAAAAATTAAGTTTCCCTTTTAAGTGTTGCAAATAAAAGAACTAGAAGAACTGAATCTTTTGAGATCTGTAGGTCATATTATTATTACGTATTAATTATTATAATTTGATGATAGTAATCATCATCACTGTTGGAGTATTATTATTCTTTTCACATCTCGTCTCTTTGTAAATTAACCTTTCACAGAATACCTTTCACAGAGTATGAGGGTGATAAATTTTTATGTACCATATGTATTAGTATTTCGAAATTTGAAGACAATACAGTATTTTTAAAATTTTTTTTGCAAGGTTTTATGAATTTTCCACTTTTGCTGTACATCTCTCTATTTGAGCACAATAACTACATGTACTTCATTATTATGGGTTGGGTTGAGGAGGGAGGGGGTAGCGTGACGTTAACTTTTACTTCCCTCCATTTCACTTAATTAGCCCATTCTTTAAAATTCAACTCGACTAAAGAAAACAAATGCCGGCTTATTGAGCGAAACAGAGGAATAGTAATTTCTGGATTTAGTCGTACGCTGTTTTAAGCAGTAGATGCAAGTTTTATCCTTTTGCTTTTCTTCTTTTTTCGAACTTTACCCTCATTTGTAAGTTCTTCTTTTAACATGTCAACTGGCACTTATTTTGGAGATATGTATAGGGGAATGGAGAACAATCCCCAAGCCGACAGAGCAAGGTTTCAAAAAACCGATCTAGTGGAAACTACTTGCAAAACGGTGCCGTTTCTAAACCAGATGGGTACAGCAATGGGCATGTTCATGGTATTCAACCTGATCCAGCATCCAAAAATCCTAATTTACGTGAGAAGGTAACACACATTTTGTTCTGCGTTGTTCTTGATATGCTTCACCTGTACACATCCTTCTTAAAGGGCATAATAATTCTTGTGTAGTTTAATTTCTTCTATAAAGTTTTGACTTTAAAGAAATGGTACTGTTTTGTGGTGTTGTGAGTAGCTTACAACAACTTCTTGCACACTGTTGATTGCTTCATTTTTTGTAGATGGTACTGTATTTTCTTCTTTTCATATACAATAGACTTGACCCAGAATAAATGCCTTCTAGGAGCTTGCAGATATGTTAGAAGAGAAAAACAGGATCATGGCAGCTGTGCAGAATGAGCATGAATCTCAGATGAACAAGTTAAGAGTGGAGTTAGAAAGACAGCGCAATGAATTGACAGATGCAAAACTCAATTTGCAAGGTTTGGTTCTCTAAATGCATGAAGATATCCCCTCCCGGTTTTATTAATTTTAATTCATGAATGTTTCACTGTTTACAGATGAAAAAAGGATGAGCAGTTCGTTAAGAGATGAGCTCAACTCACTGAAGTCAAATCGCAACGAGGTGAGTTCTAACTTCAATCCCCTGCATGTTTCTTTGCTTGCTTGTTCTGTGAAACGTGGTGTATATTTCTGGTCAAGTAATAACATGAGATGTCTATATACAATTTCTCGTCTTTCTCTCTTTTTCACATAATGTTATCTTGATTTCTTGCTTGTACTCTGTTTTCAAACCAACAGGCATCTTTTGAGACGAACAATCTCCGAAAAGAAGTGGATGATAAAAAATCGGAAATAAAACGATTACAAATGGAGCTCAGTAGAAGGGACGCTGAGGGAGTTAATGATACTGACGATTTGAGAAGAGTAACTGCAAGATTAGAGAAGGAAAATAGCGAACTAAAGGTAGCATTTTGCGTTTTATTTAAGTCATGGATGACTTATTTTGAGTTGGTATAAATATGGGAGTTTGACCTGTATTTCAATTTCCAAAACATTTAGGCGGAGAACGAAAAGCTCCGATCTGAACTCAAAGATGCTTTAAGAACAGCGAATCAGAGTTCCAGCAGTTTGAATGAGGTTATCCATAAGTTTTGTAATAGTTGCTTTCACCTGCAAGACTGTATGTGCTTACCATGAAATTTTCTCTAAATTGTTTGATACGTAATTTATATGTGTAGAGTTTGGATGTATCAGCAAGCTTTCCCGGAAAAGAGGAATTGGAGCAGTCTCTACGTAAGATTGAGAAAGATTTGAAGGAAACCCGTCGAGAAAGGGATAAAGCATATCACGAGCTGGCTCGTCTTAAGCAACACTTACTGGATAAGGTTTCACACTATCAGTTGTGATATTTTTTTCCCTTTATTTTGAGGGTTTCAGAAATCGATTTATATAAGGATATCTGAGCTGAGTGTTTTTGTTTTTTCCCTTTTTCCGCTGTTTGCGCCTCTTGTATTAACCATATTTGGAGGGATGCTTGGGTATCTTAATTGCTATGAGGAAAGGGAGGAAAATTAGATAGAGTGTGGCATGTGCACGAGCGTGACATATATTCTATTTCCCCTCCCCATAAAAAAGAGGCTTTGGTAGTGTTTCATTGAAAAACATAATTGCTAGGTAGTTACATCTAACAAAAAAAAAAGATAATCACTTGGATATTTTCCACAATATAATTAAATTAAGAGTGACATTTGACTATGGTACTTTAGGGTATCCACCTGAAGTGTGGACAACAATATTTTGACTTCTTATAAACCTTTTGGCATTCTGTTGCTCATATTACATATTTACATTTTCTTCTGCTGATAATATCTTAGGAATTGGAAGAATCTGAAAAGATGGACGAGGATAGTAAAGTGATTGAGGAATTGCAACAGCATGTTGAGTACCAGAAAGCAACAATTTCAAATTTGGAAAGAGCCTTGCAGCAGGCACGTGCAAGTCAGGAGGAGTTCAGGATTATGAATGACCATGAACTGCAGAAGTCTAAAGAAATAATTGAAGATTTGAAGAAGAAACTCAGTAGCTTTATGAGCACCATTGATGCCAAAAATACTGAACTTATGAACCTGCAAACTGCTCTTGGGCAGTACTATGCTGAAATCGAAGCTAAGGTCTACTTCACTCATCCCTGAATATTTTCCTCTCTTCAATTGTGTGATGAGTACTTCAGTATTTCAGTGGTTATTTAAAGCCTTCTCAAATCCTTTCCTTGAAACTTTTCTTTTGTGCAGGAGCATTTGGAGAGTGATCTATCATTGGCTAAAGAGGAGTGTTCTAAGCTTTTGCTACTTCTACAGGTATGTCCATATTTTGAAGTCCTGACTTGGTAGGGTCCGTGGGTCTTGTACTTTTGTGTCCTTGGATGCTTCGATTATTTTTAGCAGCTATTGTAGGAAGAGCTCCACATGTTTCAAAATTAAATAATGTAATATAAACAACTATATGCGTATAAATAATTAGCTGAGAAGCCTTGAGATTTGCCATGCAAATTTGTGCCAATGTTGGAGAGGTTAAGAAGAGACTATCATTTCAGTGATAGATATAACAGTCAAGTTCTTTTTACTAACTCAGCAATACCTACATTAAGAAGCATAAATAATATCTTTACTATTAACCTTTCTCTTGAGGAAGGAAATGGCACCACATATCCAGACAGATGACATGTCTTCTACTTCAGGATTCTAAACAGCAAATTGAAGGTTCAAATAAAGAGAAGGAAGAAATGCTAGCCAAGCTTGCACAAGCCGACAATATGGTAGCCGAATGGAAGAGTCGTGTAAATAAACTCGAGGAAGACAATGCAAAACTTCGCCGTGCCGTTGAGCAAAGTATGACTAGGCTTAATAGGATGTCCGTTGATTCTGATTTCCTAGTTGACAGGTTAGTCCTTTTATAGACTGCTTTTCACAGTGTCATAATATGAGAATCTATGCATTACTAAATAGGACTTGTTTGTTTAATACAAAAATCTAGTGTACATCCACCCTTTCTAGCAGCTGCCTACATTTTCGTGATTCAGCATAGTTAACGTTTTCCATTCACAATTACTAACACGACTTTGATTTCTGTCAAACTCTTGTTTTAAGAACATTTCTAATTTCTTAGCTTCATATCGTGCTTTCTCTCTTCATTTTGCTGTCTTATTTTGTTAGTAGTAATTTCCATTCCTAGTGGAGCTAAAATTCTGTATTCCGTCCCTTTGGAATATGATAAAATTTGACCCAGTAAACTATTAGGATTGATTGGAGTGCGTGATTCCCTATTTATCATCACACGTTTCTGGTAACATATCTGTTAGGGTTGGCTAGTAATTCTATTAGCTCTAAAAAGCAATTGAGGCAGAGGACAGTTAGGCTTGACAACTGACCATAGAGTAACTAAACGTATTGCTGAAATGAGATTTACATTATGGTTTAAAAAGAGGTGAACAAGACAAGCCCCATGCTTCTATGTTAGCTCCATCAGTTCACTTGCTGAATATTCACCATGGTGCGTGATGGTAATGCATATTAGTCATTTGTTCATTCTTAATCAACTCTCATGTATCTTCTAACATCACGTCCTTCGACATTACGGAGTATATTTTTGGATTAGGAATTTAGGATCCCATCTAACAAAATCCCATAATTCTTTCAGGCGCATTGTCATCAAATTATTGGTGACATATTTCCAGAGAAATCACAGCAGAGAGGTACCCTTTTTTTAGTTGCTTTTTAATCTCTGTTGTGTTTTGTGATTCGTGAATTGCCCCTCTGAGTATAATGGCTAATGTCTAAGTAAACACTTTAAAATGACCAGGTCCTTGATCTCATGGTTCGCATGCTGGGATTTACTGATGAAGATAAGCAGAGAATAGGTGTTGCTCAGCAGGGTACTGGAAAAGGTGTAGTTCGTGGTGTATTGGGTTTACCAGGCCGCCTTGTTGGCGGCATTATTGGTGGAGGTTCTGCTGGTCCTGCTACAAGCACAAGCACGGCTTCTGATGATCAGGTAACAGACTAATATAATTTGACTTCGTCATAGCGATTGGCTGATGCATGTTATAGTATATGGGGTCCTCAGAGGGCTAAAATAATTTGACAGCCTCAGCCATTGGCTGATCCACATTATAGCATATGGGGTCCTGGACTCCTGTGAGGGCTCGAACGATGGAAAGCTAATATTTTTCCTCTTTTACTGCCAAACTTTATGCAAAAAAAAATTTAATTCTCTAATTTCTATATTTAATTAAAGTGTTACTCCACAAGACACTAGAAAACAGAATTTCTGGGTCCTCTAATGTTCTTAGCGTGAACCTTAAAAAATGATACGCTTTTAAGACTTACCCCCAATGCCTTTTCTTATCATGCATCAGTCATTTGCGGATCTGTGGGTTGATTTTCTGCTTAAAGAAAATGAAGAAAGGGAAAAGCGCGAGTCTATGGAAATTAGTGGTGGGTCCATCGGAGGTGCAGAAGGTGGTAAGCCATCTGTTTCAGCGACTACTTCACTTTCACCGGATCGAAGAGTAAGTTCTAGTGGACGTCCTCCTATCGTTTCTAGTGTTTCGACGACAGCCCCTGTGATTGATACGTCAAGATCCTTGTATTCATATCAGAACACAAGACAATATGACACTGGTTCCGCTGAGTTCTCTACAGTCCCACTTACGCCTTCTGGAAAACATTTCTCATAGTGGACTGGGGTGTGTAATTAAGCAAATAGGTCTCCGTTTTTGTTTACATTCATATTTGTTACGAATTTGTTATTCGTTGGTTTTATTCAATTGCAAATATAACGTCTGACGGACTCTTACCTAAGCTTGCGAGTGCAGACTTCTGTTCTGCTTGTAATCTGTTACAAATCTTCGAATTGATACATCTTTCTAATGAACTACATTGAATGTAAAGCTCCACTGAAGGTAGGCCAAAACATGGAATTTTGGAAAACTGGTATCATGGAATCTTTGATTTGCATTCCGCCATATTCGAGAAAACTGTATGCGCTATAAATTTTGAAAAATTAATCAACCTTAAAGCGCGTTTGCCCAGGACTTCGTACCGTGATTAAAAAGCATACAAACTCATAATCATTTAACTACGTTTGAATCAGTTCAGCATTTTACAAGGCAAAAGGACATTCTTGCTGGAAAAGTGGATCTCACTCTAAAAATGCAACCTGTCCTAAAAAAGCCGAAAAGGTAAAGCCAATCAAGGAAATATTCAAAGCTGACAATGTAACAAGCAAGGCATCACATCTGATCTGATGATATATCAACTGGACTCGAATAAATTAATATCAGTAGTCGAGTACCTCAAAGCACAATTCTCCATTCCAATCGTCTTAATCATATGTATATCTTTGATTAAAGCGACTTCCACAGAGAATTGAAAGGTGAAAAAATGATTAAAACGAAAGGAATACATACAAAATTCATCAGAAATCCAAATTCGTCACTCAAAAATAATTTGCATTGGACCAAAGGTTAACAGAAAGATTCGGTTTTCATTACTAGCGTATATAAAAGCTACAATAACACGACATAAACACAGCAAGCGGGTTGTAATAAACTTGACTACGACTTCAATTCCTCTTTAGATCAAACCGTGAACAACTCACAATAAAACAGTGTTCACATTACTTTAAAAAACAGGTACCTCCATGCTAAACCCAACGAATCCTGCGTTCATCTCTAATCCGGAAGGGATCAAACTAAAGATTAACCAAAAAGATAGGTGCCAAAAGGAGTGGCATAAGAAACAATTGTCTATATGGCAAATAACTAGTCGGTAATTGTCCCAATTGCTTCCGCTTAAGGTTAGTTAATTTCTCTAATCCGACTTTTTGGCCTTCAAAGGTCCTCTTGGGATTTTGCTGATGTATCTTTCATTAACCACACCATAATGCTTCTTGGCCTCGGCGAATGCCCTCTCTGCAAATGCGTCAACCTTGTCCTCATGCTTCTCGTAAAGGACGGGAACAGTGTGAAGCAGAACAAAGTCTGTGAAAGAAACATAAATGAAGATGAGGGGTGCAATCTTAATCACTCATAAACGAAACTTCAAATGCAAGAGTGACGAAAAAGGAGGGTGCAATTGTAGCTTACTGATATAGAAAAGGGTCAAGAAATCGCAACTTTTGCCCACAATGGACAACAGCCATAAGCCAGTAATAACCTGTCCAAAAACAATATCAAACACAAGTCAGTCTCCAATGAGAGTGTCTTGCAAATCAAATTGTGAGCCCTACAATTGATAATCATAGTCCCTCCATTTCACTCATTGGTTTACTTTTGATTACAGTTCGCCTCACTTGGTATAAAAAAATGTAAAGCAAATGACTGAAACGGAGGAAGGGTAACTGTTAGCACTTTTAAATATACCAGCGGCTAAATTTGCGGGTTAAGTCTTAAACGAGCAGTCTGACAAAAGTACTGTGTAAAATACCTCATTTGAGAGCTAGGGTTAAAAACTTAGAACATTGAACAAACTGCTACAAAGATCATAAACTTAAAATACAGCAAAATAAAGAGAGCGATAGTGATTAGTGAGTCTTACAGCAAGGAACTTCTTCAGGTCTTTTCCGATAGCAATATCATGTAGTAGTGCAAATGCCCTATTCAACTCAAACCTCAGAGCAGCAGCAACCTGAAGGAACGGCTGTTCTGGCACACTGAACTCCGGAAACTGTGGAGGAGACCTGAAAATATTTAACAAGTCAATTAAAACTCCAATTAAGCTATATAAGTCTACAGCAAACTAATTTTACTCGAAGAAGAATGATCTTGATGCTCACTTGTTGATAAAGTTGGTTGCATTAGCCCACAAGAACAAGCCTGCAAGTCCGAAAATCAAGACATGGCATACAAGAGTGAGTAGATGGTACTCAAGCAACTCAAAAAGGATCCAAATCGCAGTAGCTGCTCCCAACACACTAGCAGAAATCTTCTTGTTCCTCCACAAGAATACCTCAGCAGCTGCACAAAAAGTCGAGTTTTAGCTATTAGAAGGTTCAAATTGAACTCATCTCTATTGATTAATCAACCTAATCACACGATGACACGAATAAACATCAACATCAAGCTACACATATCATAATGATTCAAACCAGAACACTCATATAATTTACAGAATACAACTACTTCCAAGGAATCGATTAATCAATAATACATAACATGATCACCACATCATATCGATCTCCAAATCAAGCTAAACATATCATATCGATTCGAACCAAAACTCTAACCTAATTTTTTACTCTTTTAGGTATCAATAACGATCAGTATAATGACTAACTACTTACTAAAAATCGTTTGATTTAGAATACAGAATATTACATGATCACAGTTGAAGATCTTGGATTAAGATAATCCGAAATACACCTGATTAATCCGTATTACATTTAAACATCGAAACTAACTAAATGACAGTCAACATCCTTACCAAAAACAACCTGATTACTCCGTATTAATTCCTCCTCCGTATCAATCATTTATTTACCTTTCGTACTATTTGTGAGCGGTATTTTAATCAAAGATAAACCGATATAAACGGAGGTAGTATATTTACGCATCAAAACAAACTAAATGACCGTCAACATCCTTACGAACCGATAACTACAAACACAAATCGCAATATCGCAGTTGAACACAACATTTCGATCAACAAATTACGCAATCAACAACTAATACCTAAAATCACATCAAAAATCAATCAAAATACATCGATCTGCAGAAATCAAACCTAAAATCAAAATCAAAACAAAGAATAATCGAGAAATAAAAGAAATCATACGTTTTCCTCCGCCAAGAACTTGATAAACAGGCTTCTGACGACCGAAAAGACGCGGAACCTTATCCTTAACAGAAGTACCAGAAGAAGCAGCAACAGGAGCAGAAGCTGCAACAGAAGGAGACGACATCGTTTTGACCTTCTCAGAAGGAGACGACACCGGTTTGACCTTCTCAGAAGGAGACGACACCGGTTTGACCTTCTCAGATTCATCATCGGACGAAGACGATGAAGAAAAATGCTCCTTTACCTTTTCCTTTTCTTTTTCTTTTTCTTTTTCTTTTTCATTTTCTTTTTCCTTATGTTCTTCTAGAACCTTCTCTTTTTCCGCTTCAACCTTGTGTTCATGCTCGTGCTTCTTACTGTCATGGTGAGAAAAATGGAGTTTTTCAGCGATCTTGTCCATGAACGACTCGTGATGAGCTGCGTGTTCGGTATTCTCCGCCATTGATGAATGTTTTTAAAGAGAGAAAATGTTGTCTAGAGAGAGAAAGTGGGAGAGATTTGGGGAGAAAGGTCAGGGTTTTTGGGAAGAGAGGGAGGGAGGGTCTTATTGATGGGGGAGATTTCGAGGTGGTAAGATGTTGGCCGTTGGATTTCAGGGTTTTTTTATTTTTTTAAGATTTCGATTTAAATTTAAATGTTTTAGTGAGGGAAAAAGTAAAGGAGATTCAATTCAAATTTCAAAATGAGAGAAACGGTGTTAGAAATTAGAATACGCCGTTAAATTAGCCATGTACTCCGTATGAATGTAGGAGAATAACCTTTGTGTGATTGTGTCCGTTTTTGTTTCTTCAAAAAGATTTTACGTTTTTTAAGATCTTTGTGGGTAAGCTAACAAGTCGATTTGCCAATACGGTTTAAATATACGGATACGATACAAGTATATACGAAGTATGGTTTTTATCATACAAATTTCGTTGTATATAGTATGAATTTTCGTAAATACAATACGAATTTTTGAAAACAGTATCGGGTTCTGGTCGGGCAAAAATGATTTATGATGTACTTGTTTCATTGCGAATGCAAGAAATTGAACCGCGAATAACTGAAATCTATATTCGGGTATACGAAAATCGGATACTACAAAATAATCAGTATATAGTTAAATTGGTCGGTTTGGCGCAAATTTGTGAATGTAAAAAACGTATATACTATACGGTTTTAAAATCGTATTGTCTTATGCTATTTTGCTCATCCCTAGTTGTGAGTGTGAAACGAAATTATAAATATAATATTTTCATTAAATTATGAATCACATCAGTATAATATATCAGAGAACGTTTATTATGCATTTGATTTGATTTGATTATATGAATTTAGTAGATTTGTTTCTTAACTATGTTTAAAAATTTTATTTATAAACTTAGGTGATTTTGTACTTGTAGTATTAGTCCTTTTATTTGAGATAAATGTTGTTCTCACTCGATTTTTTTTGTTCAAATGAAAGTGCACTATGTCGCGGGTGAAAATCAAACCTCCAATTTGATCATTTGAGTAAGAGTGCTTTTATGACCTGTGTTAACTCTTGTACTATGCTTCTCTTTGAATTTGGCACGTCAAGTTGAGTTTGTGAGAAAATGGTATTCATAGTAAATTTTATTATAGGAATTTTATTTAGTTTTTTGAAAGATAAACTAAAGAATGTTTTGAAGACTTATTTTAGACGAGTATATCCATTTAAAGATATTGTCTGGTCAAATAATCTCATTTTTTGTATAAATAATAACCCTGTCAACCCACTTGTTGTTCACCTTATTTTGTATAAATATATTTAACCCGTTTATAGATTTAGACAACAATGCCGTCTAAATTGAGATTTTGTGATTCCTGAAAACTTTAATGGCGTTATTGAAAGGAAAGTGTGTAAGAAGAATTTGTGATGACGTAGCTGATGGGCGCCAGGGGTGCCGACCATTTGGGAATAACGTCGGCACGTGCCACCTAATTTAGTATTGGTAATTTGGTACTACTGCAGTACTGCCCCCACTATATTCTAGGTGTGGGCCATGCGCTCATCTTAGATACTTTATGGGTGCCCGATTCTGGCCCATTCGACCTTGAATAGACAAGGTTGTGGACAATACTGCAAATGTCGAATTTTTTTCTAAAATGAGACTTTTTTACAATAAATTTAACGAAATAGGGAAATAGTTAAACTTTCAAACCTATAACCAAAATAGGCACACGTAGGATCGGATTTTGCGAACCTAGGATAAGACTTTAAGTCGCTCACCGGGAGAGCGACTTGCTTCGCTGGATATTTTACAACAAAAACGCCCCTTCCTAACTCATTTCATTCATCCCCAATTAAAACAAATTTCCTTGTATATAGTATGAATTTTCGTAAATACAATACGAATTTTTGAAAACAGTATCGGGTTCTTGTAACACATCAGATTTTGGGTAGAGGTTTGAACTTCGAGGACGAAGTTCGTTCTTAAGAGGGGAAGATTGTAACACTAAGGATTTTACGAGCACAAGTAGCTCGGTCGACTTAGAAGTAGCTCGACCGAGCCACTTGACACTTAGAATAATTTTAAGAGTTGTCCAATTAGAAAAGTTCCTGGAACGATTTCAGTCGGCCGAGTCACTTTGACTCGACCGAGCTCTGAGTAGCTCGGT
>JAGPOY010004146.1:0-12266 GCA_018983105.1 Silene uniflora | reverse complement strand
GGGATTTCATTGTGTCTAATTATTCCCTATTGAATCTTTAGTACTTTATCTTCTTGTTGTATGAACCAATGTATGGGATTTCTACTTGGGTTGTATTATGAGTTGGGTAAAATGTTTAAGTGTGTTTCCTTGACATTTTGCCACTAATTAAGAAGATTTGGAGAAGTAATTCTCACAATAGGGTAATAATAGTAATTGGGGGAGATATTGAGTCATAATCAACCATTAGATATCACTAATTAATAGGATTGGATTAAGTTTTCTTCTCATATTGATTCGATTCCGTCTTAAAATCATTTGTTTACGTTTGCTAAGTTTGCTTGTTGAACACTCTTGTTTGAATGTTGTTGTTTGAAAACCAAATCAACCCCCCCCCATTTTTATTACTTGTTGTTATTTGTCACATTTATTTTAATTGCATAGTTAAAAATTCGTTAGCAAAACCCCCCTTCTCTTGGGTTCGATCCCATTACTTGTCATTATACTCGTTTTATAACTAGTGTAAATTGCATGTTTTGCGGTATATAAATTATTAATTTGCGCGCCTTTAATTGCGACGTTTTGGGCGTGTCAAGACCATCTCTCGGTTTAATTCAGTTTAGAAATGACACGACTCATATTAACACCTTTTTTTGCTGCGTCTTTTACATATCGGTGACTTAATGAAATTGATATCTTTTACTCAAACAAAAAGAAGACATTATAGGATCAGACTAAACTGAGTTGAAGTAAAGTGTTTAATAAATTATTATAAATTCTCGAACACGACTTAACCTAGTAATTATGACGAGTCATTATAGACCATCATGAATTTTTCAAGTTCTTGTTTAAGACGGAAACATCCATCTTAAACAATAAAACCTGTACACATGGTCGTATTTGACCCATTTAGTATTTAAATAGAATATAACCGTTTTAAGAGAAATCAACTACGACGATTATTTTCCGAGTATTAATGATCAATAGTAGATTCGAATCCACTTGTACACATTGGTGATTTTGGTGAACCGTTTACCCAACAAGGCAAGAAAACAACCCACCAACCAACCCAAAAACTATTCGACCCTTTTAAGCTACTGTAAATATAAATCCACCGTAAGATCCCGGAATTGCAATACAATCGTCAAAATTTCACCAAATTTACGTCCCAAAATAAACAAATTTCGATAAAACTCGATAAATCTCACTCACATTGTCATAAATCCTATGTTTTTTGATGGGTTACGTAGTTTGATCGATGATGTTTGTGCATGAGACGGAAAGGAGGAAGATGAGCGGCATTTCGACGTCGGTTACGACAAGGGGCATGGAAATGAGACCGTTTAAGAAGTGGGTTCCATGGATAGTACCCATGATTGTTGTGGCTAATGTTGTACTATTTGTTGTAACAATGTATGTTAATGATTGTCCAAAGTATTCGTTTTCGTGTTTTCCTCGGTTTTTGGGACGGTTTTCTTTTCAACCTCTTAAGGAAAATCCTCTCCTCGGGCCTTCGTCCGCTACGTAAGCGTCCCTTCTCTGTTTTCAGTTTGAAATCGCGCAATTTTTTGTGTATGGTCGTCTTAACCAGGAGTTGTTGGGTGAAAGGATGTGTTTTTACGTAATTTTAGTGTAAAATGGCGTTACACGAGTCTAATACTCCGTAGTTGGAATTGCGTATTAGTGTAAAATGGCCTTACAGACGAGTTTGATAGTTGAAATTGAATATTGTGTATTAGTGTACTTGTGTTGTATTGTGTAGAATTGAGTTTGGTTAGTTCAGTTTAGTATGGTTTAATAAGCGAATTGAATTGCTTGATTTCGCGGTTTTGGGGAATTTTTATGTAAATTGGTGAAATGGTCTATCAATCTATAATTGTGCTTGTAGGATTGTAATGTAGGTCATGGTGAGCTAAATTGCTTAAGAAATTTGAGTGAAATTGTTCTATGTAAGGTTTTAAGTAGGCTTACTTCACTTAGGTTCGAGTATAGTAGACCGCCTTGCACGAGAATTTGCATGATGTTAGCATAGCGGTCTCTAGAGTTTCTTGGTTTTAATTTGCCTTTTGGAGTTATACTTTATAGAGATGTGTTAATTGTGGGGAGTTTAGGCCTTTAGGGAGGTGTGAAGACTATGAACTCGGTTCACTTTGGATTAGCTCCAAAATTCGAGATTTACCCTTTGTTTGGATACATGTTGATCATGAGCCCCCTCTATACTATACGTTGAGCTTTTGTTCTAATGTCGTCTGCTGTATTGGATCCCATGTCGATAAGTGCACTATTTCAGTCTTTATCTTCTTCTCTTGTGGCCTACTTTCAGCTGAATGTTGGATATTTGGACTTTAGACGCGATGATAACCTTCAAAGTGAGTTGAAACACTGAAATGCTGTGTAAAAGACGATTTATCTAATCGACAATGCTGAACTCGTTTGTTCAGATTACAGAAAATGGGGGCTCTGGAAATCAACATGGTGGTACACCAACATCAAGTGTGGCGGTTGTTCTCCAGCATGTGGCTTCATGCTGGCGTAGTACATGTACTTGCTAATATGATAAGCCTCGTCTTTATAGGCTTACGGTTAGAGCAAGAATTTGGCTTTGGTATGCTTATTTAAGTTCCTCGCTTTTCTTAAGGGCGGGCACTCATTCTATTCCTTTCGCTGTTCTAACACCAAACTTGTCGATTTTCAGTGAGGATTGGCTTGTTATATACAATCTCTGGTTTCGGTGCAAGCATACTGTCAGCTCTATTTCTTCAATTTACAATCTCTGTTGGTGCTTCTGGTGCACTGTTTGGACTCCTAGGAACCATGCTCTCCGAGCTGATTACTAACTGGACAATTTACGCCAACAAGGTAGTTATAACATTGCTCGGTTTCTGGCAAGAGTATGTGATACTTAGTTGGCCTTCTGACAATTTCAACTTTCATCCTCCAGCTTGCAGCATTGCTGACACTTGTACTGATAATCCTTATAAATCTCGCGGTTGGAATTCTTCCTCATGTGGACAACTTTGCTCATATAGGCGGGTTCATTACCGGGTTTCTTCTTGGATTTGTGCTTCTGATACGCCCTCAATATGGATGGGTTAACCAAAAACACTCTCTTCCACGCAATGGTTCTTATTCCGTAAAACCTAAGCACAAGTCTTATCAGTATGTACTCTGGGTTGTTGCTGCTCTTCTCTTGACTGCTGGGTAAGTCCAAGACTTGCTTCTTTCTATTCTGACTAAAGTGGTCTAACAAACAATACTATTCTGAAACCGTCTCTTTGTATCTTCTGTACAGAATAACGGCTGGACTGGTGCTGGTCTTAAGAGGAGCTAGCGGGAATGAGTATTGTTCATGGTGCCATTACTTGACCTGTTTCCCGACTTCTAAATGGAGCTGCAAGCCTAAGCAAGTTTTCTGTGAGGTAATGTAAATCTTACGAAGTACTGTATGTTTTTAGTGTAAAATGAAGTGTCGTACTCAGTGACAGACCTAGAATAGCAACATTAATCGAGTTGTGAATTAAATTGCTGAATAGAGCGCGTGATAATTGCAGTCAACTGAGGTAGGAAACAAGTTAAACTTAACATGCATCAACAATGGAAGAAGCAAGCTCTACCCAGTGATCGACGATGACTCTTACAGGGTTCAACAGCTTTGCTCCCAGCTTTGTACGTGACCTACCGCCTTTTTCATACATTCTGAGATGCCAATGTATTGTTTTGTTTACAGTTACAGGCTATGTTGCCTGTGTACACCATTCATCTCATTCTTTAAATGCAAACTTCTGTTTTTTTTACTAGTTTAATCTTAGAATCGTAATTTTTTAGAAAAAAATTAGCCTCTTTTTACCTTTCCTCTCTGTATCTTATTTCTTCAAGTCTTGCCTGACAGTTTATTCCACTCAGGTCGGATTAAGCCATCTTCGGTTGAGCTTTGCTTTGCTTTGCTTTGACAGTGTTGTTATTTTGGGTCAGCTGGTTATGAGTCGGGTCATTCGAGTCAGATCGTGATCATTTCACTTTTTTTTTGTTAAAATCGTCAGTCATTTCAGGTAGAATACATTCGTCTACCTAAATTCAGACACGATTTCAAATTAGTTATCTCGACTTAATTTCCTTTACTCTGAAAATGGTCTTTACAGTACTGGTGGTTTTGAATTTGGTCATTTCATGACGGGTCAAAAATAGAGATGGAAGTGGGTCATGTTGGCCCATGCCTCGTGCCGGCCCACCGTGCTCGGAGGAGAAAATGGCACAACACGAGAATGTGGGCTTCTTGTCGTGCCAGCCCACTGCCTGGAGGAGAAAATGGTACGGTCCATGGCCCATGGCATGCTCGGGCGTGCCCAAACAATTTCTCCCATTTAGCCTTATTTCTTTGTATTTTGGGCGTGTCCAAGAGTATCGTGCCAGGTGGGCCAAATTCCAGCACATGGCGTGTCGAGCCGTGTTTTGTCGTGCCAATCCTGTGTCATGCTAAAATGGACCATAAACTATGCTGAAGTGTACATCCCAATAACTCGCGTGCCCACTTACATCTCTAGTCGAAAGCTTCTCAAGCCCATAAGAGGCCAAAACAAGCCTTTGGAATTGGATCCCAACTACCCGTCCATGTTGACTAGTAGTCAACTACTAGCAAATTTGGCTTTAGCCCCAAATCCTAGACTACCCATGTTCATCACATTTTCACATGTAGAGTTTAATGATTAATTAAGGTATGATTAAGCTTTTGTTTGTGCTTCCAACACCTTAGCATGATACATGGCCCTACTTGTCTTATATAATCCCTTATTCATATACTATTAATCTCTTATTTTATTGGTTTATTCCCACTTTAATTACACTTTAATCCCATTTGCTTAGGTCAAAAGATAAATGAAATGGAGTAAAGTACATGATTTACTAATTACTTCACTATTTACTAATTACTTTGTATCAATCCGTTAGTTTAGGTGGTAGAGTCGCTCAAATATGTTATTTACTAAAACCCTCGTAGCTCTTTTTATTTGGAAAAAGTATTAATAAATACGTTTCATTTCGTTATAGAGTACTCCCTCCGTCCCGGTCAATTGTTGTCCTTTGGTTTTGGCACAAAGACCAAGGAAAAGGGAATGAACCAATTACTAAATGACAAGTGGAACAAATCAAGTGTGAATGGTTAAATTACTCATCAAGTTCATTCTTAAAATAGAAAGGACAACAAATGACTGAGACATCTTAATATGAAAAAGGACAACAAATGACCGGGAGAGAGGGAGTACTTCGCTAGTAAAGATACTGATGTATAATACTTAAGCCCACTCATTGGAAATTTCTAGTTATTTTTTGATTTTTATCGAGGTTTACTTGATGGCATTCCCAATTCGCCCTGGTCAGATTTTTCACCCCTTTTAACGGGAAATCCTAGGTCCGTCACTGCTTAAGCCAATGTCGAAAATTCGTCTTTTTTCAAAACTGCCCTTGTGAGTTGTGACTCTCTTTATGTCAAAATATCTATTGAATAAATTTTTTAGAATGATGAAACTTGAAAGTTGACATTTTGAAAAGATATTTAAACACCACTTGCCAAACTTTTTAATGATTTTATCCTAAAACATGAACTGTACCAAAGTAAATAAAAAAAACATGCTTACATAGTTATATGTTAGTTGAAGTCATGTTGTTTAGACTTTAGACCCTCATTGTTTTATGCTACTAGGACCACAACCCCTTTTTCTAAACTTGGTCAGAAACCGTCTCTCATAAAACCTACTGTATAATAAGTAATTATACATAGTTTTCTCAGCAAAAAAAGGTCTATGAATATGCATTTTCTTGCCATTTCTTATGAATGTAATGATGAATTCTTCAAGATTTGCACCAAAAAATAATCCTAATCCAAAATTTCAAGACCCGAAAATGCCTTCCAAGAAGGTTTCTTATGCAAATAAATTTCTAGGATGCAATGAAATATCATTTCCTGCAGGAAAATATTGCAGTATATTCTGGTATGTCATCATAATTTTCTCTGTTCTTGGACTATTACTAGTCTATCTCAATCCTTCAATGTTTTTTCTCAATGATAGAACTCTTACTTTAGATGTTTCGAATAATGCTCAAAAGAGTCGAAACAATGTAGTCGCTAATGTGACACCAGTAACCGCGAATGTAGAAAGTTTGGATAGAAAACCTGCAGAAAAACCAGATGAATGTGCAGGAAAATACATTCATGTCCTGGATCTTCCTAGCCAGTTCAATAGCGATTTACTCGAACAATGTGGGGTTCTAAGCCCATGGACCGATATGTGTAAGCTCCTTGTAAACTCGGGGCTTGGTCCCCGGTTAAGTTTTGCTGATGAGACTGTCTTTTCTGGGTCTGATTGGTTTTCGACAGACCAGTTTTCATTAGAAGTCATATTTCATAATCGAATGAAACAATATAAATGCTTAACAAACGATTCTTCCAAGGCGTCTGCTATATTTGTACCGTATTATGCTGGTTTAGATGTTGGGAGGTATTTATGGAATCTGAATGCTACCCTGAGAGACGAGACATCCGTTAGTTTCACTAAGTATATTAGACAAAAACCCGAGTGGAAAAGATTTGGAGGTCGAGATCATTTTCTAATAGTTGGTAGAATAACTTGGGATTTTCGAAGGTTATCAGAAAATACTTCTAATTATAATGGTTGGGGAAACAAGCTATTCCAATTACCCGAGATCAAGAACATGACTAGTTTATTGCTCGAGTCAAGCCCCTCGAGCAAGGCCGAGATTTCCATACCTTATCCGACTTTTTTCCACCCTGCAAGTGGAAATGAAGTCCGTAAATGGCAAGATAAAATGAGAAAGAAAAAGCGGACTTTCTTGTTCTCATTTGCCGGGGCTCCAAGGCCTAACCTTAAAGAATCGATAAGGAATGTTATTATAAACGAATGTCTAGCAGCGAAAGGAAACCGTTGTAAGTTTGTACATTGTAAGCCAGAAGTAACAGACTGTAGTAAACCCGAGATTGTGATGAGATTGTTTCAGAGTTCGGATTTTTGTTTACAGCCTCCGGGGGATTCATACACTAGAAAATCGATATTTGACACGATCCTGGCTGGGTGTATACCGATTTTCTTACATCCAGCTTCGGCTTATGTTCAATATATATGGCATTTGCCTAAGGATTATTCGCGTTATTCTGTGTTTATTCCGATGGATGAATTGAAACAGGGAAATGTAAGCATTGAGAAGAGGTTGTTAGCGATTCCAAGGAAGAAAGTCATGGCTATGAGAGAAGAGGTGATTAAGTTAATCCCAAGTATTATTTACGCGAATCCTAATGATAAAGTCGACAACTTGGAAGATGCATTTGATGTAACAGTGAAAGGAGTTTTGAGTCGAGTCGAGAGGCTTAAAATGGAAATGCAAGGAGGAAAGATTGGATCGTCTGAGAGTGTTCCTGATGACCTCGCTTGGAAGTACAATTTTTTCGGGGATTTGAAAAATAACGATTGGGATAAGTACTTTGGTGACTCTTTTGGCATCCAGTAACGGAAAACTAAACGAGGAAATTATATTGCAGAAGTAATGACGAAATTTCTCATAGATAAGGAGGTGGAATGCCAGAGTTTAATTAAGGGAAATGGAAAGGTGTTATGTTATTGGTTAGGCTGTATGACGACATGGTATCGAGATGGAAACTAGAATTTTGGAAATACATATACTGTATGTAATTTCAACTTGCAGTGTAGTCTATATTTTGTACTGCAACACTGTAAAAATCACCAGCATCAAAGAAAGGTGAAATTTTTTCATTTTTTTTTTTAATTTGAAGGCACTTTTTATGCATTCGCAAAGGTTCAGGTCAGTTCAGTTCATCTACGGGTTAGTTTAGGTCGTTCTGCACTACTTCTGCTTCAGAACATTTCAGATCGAGATTATTATTACTCCGTATTATTATTATTATTATTATTTCAAATTACTTGTTTCAGAAAAAATTATATCAAGTCTATTGCGGTTTAGAGGTCTATGTTGAGCGGTATTTTTCAAGTTGAGTTGGGTCGGGTCATTCACGCTTGATCAGTTTGTCAGGTCTAGATAAGTCTCTCGAGTATTTTTTCTAACCATGGTAAGATTGCGTACATTCAACGCTCTTAACAGAATCTTGAGGTTCTGATTGACTTCATTATTGAAGCATTAATCAACACTAAATGGTGATTAAGTTCCAAATTTTGTAATATAGCTCAATGATTGATAGTTACACAAATCTCATTAGATGCTTGAATCTTGATTCCTTCAATGACTAGGCAACCCACACACAATCGGTCTCTCTTAAGACGGACATATCCGTCTTAAGACATAAACAGGTCAAATAGCACCCCAACTGGATAATTGAGACAAACTTTATGTTATTCCTTTGTCGTTCTGTTTTTGACCCGTTTTAAATGAAGACAGATATTCCCGTCTTAAACAAGAATTTGTGACCCACCAATTATTGATCGTCGTTAGCGTCTTGAATTGGTGATGCAACATTGATTTTCCTGTATTTGACTGGGTTGTTGTCTTGCCTGTGTACCAATTATACTACTTAAAACGACATTCAATGAAATGTATGTTTCATCTGCTTAATATTAACTAGAAACGTATACTACTCAACAAAGTTTGGTTATGGAAATTCACGGTCCTGCAAACGGAACTATTTGAACGAATTTTGGACCGAACTTGTCGCCATACTTTTGACTTCAATTCATTGACAGTACCGTTTATGTAAGACGCTTGTACACAAGTTTGTATGATGATCTTGGAGTATATTGTCGACGAATATGATGAGTAGAGAAAATAGAGAGAACAGAAAATGATGTCGATTTGTTCAATAGAAATAGCTAGCTTAAATTTGAGTACAAATTGTTAAGAGACCACCGCATATTCTTTGGTTTTGAGTTTTGACGGAATAAAGCAAAGTGACTCACTCAACTGTCAGTATATCGGAAATAATATATCTGTTTCGTAAAGAAATGGGTACGACTCTGTACATACATATGACACCTTTCCCGTCCTTGTGTTGTTAATATAAAGTTGTTGTCGTCGTAGTCGTTGTCTCGTATTACCATTCCTTCATAGACTTGGCAACCCATAAATTATTGCTTGAGATTACTTCCTTGTTTATACATAATATATTGATTTTTCTTTGTTTGAACAAGTAGTTGCGAATAATATTCTCTCATTTATATAAAAATTAATGAAACGTAGCTCTCGTCTTCGAAATAATCCTTACAAAATTATTTCTTCTTCAATGAATACGACATTTCGCGCCTAGCTGTGACTTATGATTATTTTTAATGTATAATACTCTGTATCAATTTTGAAGTTTCTTCTCGATTATCATAGTGATTAACGTTAACCATATATCGAACATAAACCCGAGCACATCTATATATTAGATGCTTCCATGTATATAACTACGTCTTCAGTTTTTATTCCATATATTTATATGTATATATATATAGACAGTCCATTTTAAACTTTTTCGTCGATAAATTTCTATACAATCGTCTTTCCCTTGAGCATCAACTTTTGAGATTGGATTTCGTTGTCAAATCATCATTTTTCATGATGGTTTCTTCGAGATTTTCTCAAACTAGTCCGAACTCAAAACCGTCTAATAAATTTTATCAAATTGTCGGAAGCAATGAAAGACAAGGTCTTATCAATTATTGCTCTACACTGTCCTGTTTTATCATCATAACATGTTCAATTCTCAGCCTATTTTTGGCATATCAAAATTCTTCTATGTTTTTTCCGAATAATAAAATTCTAACTCTCGATGTTGTAAGAAATGAAAGAGTTATTACACCGTCTGTAGATTTTACAGCAAACCCAAATGTCGAAAATTCAGTTGAAAAACCGTCTAAAGATGATGCAGAAACCAGGTTTGCAGGAAAACCAGTAGAAAAACCGTCAACAGACGATGCAGAAATCAGGCTTGCAGGAAAACCAGTCGAAGAACCGTCAAAAGATGATGCAGAAACCAGGTTTGCAGGAAAACCAGTCAAAGAACCGTCAAAAGATGATGCAGAAACCAGGTTTGCAGGAAAACCAGATGAATGTGCAGGAAAGTATATTTACGTCCTTGACGTTCCTGGCGAATTCAACAGTGATTTGCTCAACAATTGCGAAAAACTCAACCCGTGGACTAATGCATGTAAGCTCCTCGAAAACTTTGGTCTAGGTCCTCGACTTAATTTTCCTGATGAGACCGTCTTTTCTGGGTCCAATTGGTTTAACACCGATCAATGGTCATTAGAAGTCATATTTCACGGTCGATTAAAGCAATATAAATGCTTAACAAATGATTATTCCAAGTCATCGGCTGTATATGTGCCGTTTTACCCCGGCCTAGACGTAGGGAGGTACCTATGGATCGAAAATGTTACCCTAAGAGATGAAACGTCGAGTAAATTGGTTAAGTATATTAGTCAAAAACCCGAGTGGAAAAGGTTTGGAGGTCGAGATCATTTCTTAGTCGCCGGAAGAATGACATGGGATTTTAGTCGAGGATCCGATAACATGTCTCAAGCTAACGCGTGGGGAAACAGATTGCTCCATTTACCCGAGATCAAGAATATGACGACTTTGTTACTTGAGACGAGAAACATGGTCAAGTCCGAGTTAGCCATACCATATCCGACTTATTTCCACCCGTCAAGCGGATTTGAAGTTTATAATTGGCAAGAAAAGATGAGACAAAAGGAAAGAATGTACTTATTCTCGTTCGCAGGAGCTCCGAGGCCTAACGACAAGGAATCGATAAGGAATGTTCTTATCGCGCAATGCTTAGGTGCGCGAGGCAAGAATTGCAAGTACGTACATACAAATTCGGATGTTAAACCCGAGACTGTAATGGGATTGTTTCAAAGTTCTGATTTTTGCTTGCAGCCTCCAGGGGATTCATTAACAAGAAAATCAATATTCGACACGATTATAGCCGGGTGTATACCGGTTTTGTTCCATCCCGGTTCGGCCTATGGACAATATTTATGGCATTTGCCTAAGGATTATTCGAGTTATTCCGTGTTTATACCGATGGATGAGTTGAGTCAGGGGAAGGTGTCTATTGAGAAGAGGTTGTTGATGATTCCAAAGGAGAAGATTAGGGCAATGAGAGAAGAGGTGATTAAGCTAATCCCGAGGATCGTTTACGCTAATCCTAATTCGAAAGTTGATAATTTGGAAGATGCATTTGAGATAGCAGTGAAGGGAGTTTTGGAAAGAGTAAAGAAGATCAAAATGGAAATAGAGGGAGGGAAGATTCAATAAGTCAAGACCGTCTTACGTTAAGACCTCTTTTAAGTTATAACCCTTGTTACATTTTATCCTTATTTAAATCAGTTGTGACTTGTGAAGTTGTGAGTACGTCCTAAGTTAATTGGGGAAGTTTAGATCATCTAGGAGTAATCCTCATCATGAGTGTGTAATATTAGTATATACTCTTCTATTTCGCTTGATTCGTTTCATTTTACTTTTTCATTAAAATGCAGTTCGAGTCGCACATGTCAGCTTAGCTAGTAAAGTCATGATCTTGGTGCAAACCACATCTACATCATATTCGCCCTTATAGCTTTATCTACACCTAAAATGCTCCTCGAGTATTCTCTTCTCCCTAAATAAAACGGTAGTACTTTTTTTTTTTTTTTTGAAAGGAAAATAGAAACTTATATTAAATCAAACTCCGCCAAAGCAGAAACCGCTTGCGGAAAGTCCGAAGACAATACAATAATTCCTCCAATCGACTCACACAAACGTGCAACAAAATGCGCTACTGTATTACCACCACGTTTCACATGAGAGACCATCTTACTCGGGAAAGAACTAAGCAGATGACGAATATCTTCTATGCAAAGCCCCACAGGAGTACGACTCGTAGAATTAGCTTTAACTACATTGACCAAAGACAAGGCGTCACTTTCGAGTATAACATTACTCACACCCCTCACCCGTGCCACTTCGAGCCCGAAAATGGCAGCCTGAGCCTCTGCAACTTCCACGCTCCATCCCGCCTCTACCCTTTTGCTTCCAATCCATATAATCCGTCCATCCGCATCCCGTGCCACCGCCCCCAGCCCAACCACACCTGCATCCGCGACATAAGCATCAGTATTGATTTTTAGAGCATCATCAGTTGGCAGAGACCAACTATTTCCTCCCACGCCATTACTACTCACAGGACTTTCCAACACTCGATGGGCATAATCCCGGTAATCTGACACCATTTTAGTCAATCCCGTAAGCACAATCTCCGGCAAAGGAGGAGATTCCTCAAAAAT
>JAGPOY010004145.1:0-12266 GCA_018983105.1 Silene uniflora | reverse complement strand
GCCACGCGATTCTTCTCAGAACACGGAAGAGACAAAAGACGATGAGGTCTTAACTGTGGTCGAAGATGCAACAAGTGGGAGTGGTTTCGACTTAGATGCATTTGTCAAGGATAAATTGTCGCTCGATACATCCAAACTTGATGACCAAATGGAAACTTCATTGGCATCTATTGCACAAGCTAAGGATCAAAGGAAGATATCAAGATCAGGGCAGAGATTTCAATAGCATTGATAAGTGGAGGCATTCTTTTAAAAGTACTCCCTCCGTCTCAATCATTTGTTTACATTTAAATTAAATACGCCTTGCAGAGAATAGAAAATGGTAAATAAATGAACGAGACAAAGGAAGTATGTAAATTGTGCATAGCAAGTTTTTTGGGAGGTCCTTCACAACTCCCTAATGCAGGGGCGGACCCACGTACAAGGGTACTGTAGCATCTGCTACACCAAACAAAAAAAAGCGCGTGAGGAAATTTTGTCCTGCTACACCATAAATGCCATAACTCTCTCTCTTGTTTGTTTCAAAATCCCAACAATGACTAAGCGTTTTATTATTGGAAATCTAAACTCCTTCATAAATTTCCTTATTATATTATGTGTAATAGTCTAATACTCTAATTAAATAATTAATTAATGCTAAAACTTTTTGTCTTTTTTGGGTCGCAAATACGTAGTAAATGAATAATCAGATAACATTTAAATTTTTTTTTTCTTTCCAATCTTTGTGCAGTACTATTTGCCTGGCTATGTATGACGCATGTAAACAAATTGTACTCCCCGTTCGGTCATTTGTTTTCCGGTTCCATTCCGGAGGTCCTTCACTTATGTATCATGAATTTGTCAACGCATTTTGTGCTTGTTTATCAGAGTTCTTTGACTAAAATAACCATTTAATTTAAAATATTTGCCAAAATAGCCAATTAGTCATTTTCTTTACCATAATCACAATGTCCCTAACAAAGTTGCCAAAGTAAAAGATATTAACGTGCACTCAATTAGTCATTCTAAACTCTCTCTCATTTGCTCTCATCGCTTGCGTATCTCAAATCATTTTATTACTTTTCAACTTCTCATTCACTCTCCAATTTGAAATCTCCATTTCCAAATTTCTAATCCTTCTTCACATACTCCACACAAATCACCCAAAAAGCCAATACATTAACACAAAATTTGGCGACATGGTAAAGAACATGCATTTGATTTGAATATTTTCATATGTTTGGAATCACCATGATATTGTTACATGCATTTGTTTATAAGTTGAGATCATTTTGTTTGGAATTAAATTATCTAGGTTTTGGGTAAAAAAAAGAGTTAAATGTAAGTTTTGGTTCCTTTTATTTGGAATATGTAAGTGGATAAATCTCTTATGTTATGATTTTCTGGATTTTGGATAAATCTTTCGTTCTAGTGAAGGCAAATCTTTCTCGTATGTTGATCTTTTGGTTTTGTTGTTTGAATATCTGGATTTGTTGCTTGTTTTCTTGGGTTTGTTGTTTGATTTTCTAGCTTTGTTGATGTTTTCCTGGGTATTGAACAATTCTGTCAACAAGTTAGCAAAAGTACTTGAATGGTATATCTTACCATTTTTTGTATTCATGTTACCACATTATCATTCAATGAATAGTAACATAAAGAAAAAATATGCTTGCATGAAAAATCTATGTATGTAATCACTTTTAGACTGTACATCTCCAGTAGTCAGTAATTTGCCAATAAGTTTAAAAATGAAATTTGTTACAATTTTAATGATTGTAAAATTGATACCAATGTTGTTTTAATGGTAACATATTGGACAACAATTTGTGTACTGCATGTTACTTGAGTGGTTCGATTAAAGTGGTCACATGTTAAACTGAGGTTGTTACATTTTTCTTCAGTGATAGGAAAATTCTTTTTTTTGATGAGATTGTTACAAATTTTTGTTTGATTGTTATAATCTTTTGTTCATTTTTTCCTCCTATGGTTGTGTTTTATTAAACTTTATATCAATAAAGGGATATTCTATATGGTACCCCTTTATTTTTCGAGTTTCTACGTGGTACCCCTACACTTTTTAAAACATACATGGTACCCCTAATTGTTGTCATTATTACTAAGTGTATCCCTAAACTTTATTTTTCGTCAATTAAACTCAGTTTTAGGCGTAAAGTGTTTACTTGGACGCATAACCAAGCTTGTCATTTATCATCCCATTACATAGGGACTCTATTAGGCTCAATATCCATCTATGAACGTGATAATTTGGCATGAGATCAATAAATTTTCTGTCGGAAATTTTTTAGCCCATATATATCAATATATATTAGGACCGAGATGGATATTGAGCTTAATAGAGTCCATATGTCACGGGATAATAAATGACAAGCTTGGTTACGCGTCCAAGTCATCACTTAACGCCTAAAACTGAGTTTAATTGACGGAAAATAAAGTTTAGGGGCATACTTAGTGATAATGACAATAATTAGGGGTACCATGTATGTTTTAAAAAATGTAGGGGTACCACGTAGAAACTCAAAAAGTTGAGGGGTACCGTGTAAAATATCCCATTTTTTTTATCAAATTCCAAAATTGTTTTCACTCTAGGTTTCATTGTTATAATCTTTTGTTCACTTTAGGTAAACATGTTCCAAAATTTAATACTCCGTATGTGTCATTTTAAGGATACCTGTTTTCATTTGTATAATCTAATGAGGTTATCTGAAGTGGAAATATATGGTGACGTATTGAATAATTATGTGAACATATTAAAATGTGCATTAAGTTTCCCTTATGTAGCTGTTGTATGTAGGGGTGGGCAAAATCCGGTTCGGACCAGAAAAATGGACCGGTCCGGATCGGAATCTACCGGACCGGAACCGGAATTAAAAATTCGGTCCGGTCTCCGGTCCACCATTTTTTAAGATTCTGGTTTTCGGTCGGGGACCGGTTGGAGCGGAAAAACTCGATTTTATGTTTTTTTCCCCCTTGAAAATATATTATAATCCGGTCCAAACCGGTTCGACCACCAATGGACCGGAATATTTGGACCGTAATTTGACATAATATTTAAATTCCGGTCCAACATGTTCTGTCCGATTTTGGACCGGAATTTTTCCGGTCCGGTCCTGGTCCGGAATTTTTATATTCCGGTCCGGTC
The DNA here is from genome assembly GCA_018983105.1 of Silene uniflora. Lineage (NCBI taxonomy): Eukaryota > Viridiplantae > Streptophyta > Magnoliopsida > Caryophyllales > Caryophyllaceae > Silene > Silene uniflora. Next base: position 9,127 of record JAGPOY010004145.1, on the reverse strand, counting down.
CCTAATTTTTGCCAATTCCGATTCCGGTCCAAACCGGTTTCGGTACGGTCCGATTTTGGATCGATGACCACCCCTAATTGTATGTTTATATTCTTTTACAAAATGTAACCATCTTTGGATCGGTCACTTATTGACAATAAAGTAAACATTTTGTAATATGGACTACTCCGTATAACTTGTCTTCAGTTTTATCTTGTAATACGGAATGTTAAATCTTGATTATTGTTTGGAATAATATCATCTATAACTTCATCACTTATGATACCATCGTCATTTTCGTCCTCTAAAGCAATAAATTTGTGAGGTTCTTCCGGCATTTCTATAACAATATGTTTGATCAAAATTTTAAGAATCGTAAACTGGTTCTAGTAACATATAAGAATGCAAATGGCGACATATGAATATGAATAATGATGAATAATGAATCTCCATCAAATTTGATGAACCAAATAAATTAAGATTCTTTCTGCTAAAATTTTTGTTAAGAATAAAATCCCATTTTTCCGAAACCAATATCATAAATTCAAACCCCATGTTCATTCATTCTTATTACTTAACGAAAAACTACGACAATATCACTTTTTATTTTCAAATTCCAAGATTGTTCCCATTTTTAATTGCTACAAAATTTTGATTAAAGAATAGAAATCAATGTCACCATATCAAGTTCACTTGTTTATATATAAAAATACTTTGTAAACAATTTTAGAGATTTTAGATGGTGACATATTGATCAATCAAGTAACATGTAACAGACTTAAATATGTTTTTATTTCCTAAATGTATGTGACCAAATTTAGTTGGATGTACTCTATTGACCCTATCACGTATCAGTTGGTCTCCTGAGAGACGGTCTCTCACTAAATTTATTGAGAGACCAATTACAAATTAATGGAAAAAATAGTACGAAAAGAAATAAAATGGGTACATATACTATAAAATTGGGTACTAATAAAATGAGTACACATACTATAAAATGGGGTACTAATAAAAGTGGTTACAATGTATGATAAAATAGATACGATTGTTATGAAACTATGTACCAAATGAATTAGACATTTTAAGCTTAATTAATAACAAAAGGAGTACGAAACATACATAAAGGGGTACGACAAAATGGTCTCTCAATAACTTAATGAGAGACCGTATCTACAAAGTTTAAATGAGAAGAGTTGCTTCACGAGTTTACGTAGTCGTGTTTGGTTTTTCAAACATCATTTTAAACTTGGTTGTAGACCTGTTTGTTATTCGACAAGTTCATAATAGTAAAAGCAAAATATAAAAACAAATTAGAAATAACGAATTTTGTTGATAGATTTGACCAACATAGTGCAATTGGTTAATTCATTAAAAATGTTTGATAATTAGCAAGTTATTTGTTGAAAAGTAAATATTGATATCGAGAAATCATAATTAATTTAAAGAATATGGTTAAAGAAAAATTCTAAAAATAACAGTTGAAAAGTGTTTGTCTATGCACTACACTTATCATATTCTTATCTTTAGATAGTACTATGAAATATTAAACTTAAAATCCAAACTCCTAACATTTATTACCGGTATCAAAGAGTAAACAATAGTGGAGATTTATAAATAGTCATCCCGTGAATTTTCACGTGCAACAAAACTAGACCAAATAAAGATTTGACTCTATAAAGGAGTAGAACATTGAAGGTGATTCATCCGGCCTGCTTTTATTATTTATTTTTACATATGTTGTTGAACATTATCGTAGCTCCTTATGTGGTCTAGCGGAAGCATTTATTTTTTGTTAATTAATACTTCCTCTGTTCCATTTGTTTCTTACGTTTGTTTTTTCAGCATTATTCATTAGTAAGGAGAATCTTCAATACAACTGCTAATATATAACATAAAAGATAGTCATGTGAGATCGTTCTTGTTTAAATCGTCTCACCGAGTGGAATACGAATATCAAACTTTTATAATTTTTAGTAATATGTAACTAACGATATGGACAAAAGAAAATGTGCATTATCATATGTGTATAAAACAAACGTAAAAAATCAAAAGGAACGGAGGAAGTAAGTAAAAAACTAATAAAAAAATAGGAAAAATAAAAAATATAAAAAATGGAAAATGACAATGAAAACAACATAAGTCGTGGCAAAATTTTAATAAATTGTGGTTAACTAGTTTAGATCCCGTTCAATATATGCATGGTATTTATAAAATTTTATTTTTTAGTGTACTACATATTATTTATGGATTTTAAATTGACAATTCACTTATTTTTTATGTTTCTCATAATTGTATTTTGATTTGAGCAATAGAATTTAAAATTGTAAAAAGTCATGAAATGGGTATTTTAATAAATGTTTTATTTTTACCAAGAAATTTATGATGTTATTTTTAGAATTTTTACTATTAACAATTTTTGCGCAACTTCTTATCATTAAAAGTCAATGAATTTTTGTCGTACAATTATTTAAAAAAAAAATATGATTTAGGCGGGAAAAATGTGTGTTTCGCTTATTTTTTTATTAAGCAGGGGATGCGGATATATTGTGTCAATACATAAACATAAAAACAGCTCAATGGTTTTCTTGACTATTTTTCAGCCCGATTCGTTACGAAGACATGCCTCTCAATTATAAAAAGATATTTTATATCTATGGTGATTGTGGAACTCAAAAATTGTATCATTTGTGTGTGTTGGCTTTGATCTATGTGTTGTTTTTTTGGGGTCCGTATTTGACGGTATCCAAAATCTGAATTGTCCACTCGATAAATAGTATTCTTTATTGGAGATTGAAATCATTACTCCCCAGGATAATTCGGCCAAATTTCTCATTTATAAGAATGATTTGTATTTTTTTTTTCTTTGCCAATAAGTCGTTTCAGTTTGGTGATGGTGACTCCGACACATAAAAAAGTAACAGTGGTATCAGAGCCACTGGAAAACCCCGACAAACAAAGTACTCCAAATAAAAATAAAAAACAAAACAAAATTCACAAATAAAAACTAGTCCCAAATAAAACCACACATTCAAAAAATGTCAAACACAATACAAGTAAACTGAGTACCAACATTCAAAGGCAAGAAATACGACCTTTCGATTATTAAAATGAAATCATTTTCATCTCCAAACTGGGTATAAAAAACCCAAAAATACAATCGAGCAAGCATCATGGGATGCTACGAATAAACATTTATATATCGAAAATCAAAAGAGGGATCACTATGCCCTTTCTTTGATTTATCGATGACTCGACGAGACAATACTTCCGCGAATCATTCCCGCTAATCATCAAAGGAGGCTTGAACGATCCTGGAAAATACATATAAAGGCTCGCTCTGGCAAAGTAATTAGTATTAAACTTCAAACTTTATGCAGAGATTTTGAAAATTTACTAATGTCGGAAGACGAGAATATAGAATCATTCTTTAATCGTACCACTAATATTGTTAATCAAATTCGTTCATACAATGATACGATTGAATATTCAAAAATTACTCCAAAATTCTTAAGAAGTCTTCCAAAAAAATTTGAACACATAGCGGCCGCCATATATAGAGGAATCAAAAGATTTAAAAGAACTTCCCCTCAAAAAAAAAGATTTAAAAGAACTTATAATAACTGAATTAATGAGTTCATTACAAGCTCACGAATAAAGAATGAAAAGTTTTTCAAACGAGACACTAGAACAAGCATTTCAAGCCAAACTAAAATTTAATGGCCAAAATAATGACAAAAATTGTCAGAACAAAAGAAATTCAAATAATCACTTTAGGGGAAGATGTGTTTATAACAATCAAGGGAACCAATTGATAGAATTACGAATAACGGTTAAATATTATTGAATTGCATTAATAATTAACGTAGGATGAGTACCACATATATAGCAGAGCTAAACTAGGGTTACAAAGATTGTTACGCAAGATATGCCTAATTACAAATAGATATGAAACGATATATTTCCTAAATACAAATATATACGGAGCTAAATTATAGAAACGAATAACCGAGAAGATATTTCCTTTACACGCTCCCGCAAGTTGGACGGTCGTTACGTACGTCCAAACTTGGAAGCTAGAAGAAGAAAGCGATCTTGGGAGAACGGTATAGCAAGCGGATTAGCAAGTCGAGCATAAGGTGTGTCATACGAGTATCGGATTGGTGGAATAATGGGACGCACCAAAATTGGCACATAAAATTGCGGGAACGGATGAACAAGTCGACGATGTCAGGTAACCGGAAGTGTCGTGTGGATCGTGTAGGCAGTCGGGAAGGAAGTCGTTTTTCGAAAATAGAGAGATTGTTTAAGACGGTCTTTGCTAAGGTTGTTGGAGGGTCAAAACGATAACGAAAATTCGAGTTTTTGGATGTTTCAGAATCGGGAGATTACGAATTTTTTAAATAAGCTAAGAGTCGGGGTGTTAGATGGTTTTAAGTTGTGCGAAAAAGGGCGATCACAGGCCTGGTCAGAAACTCTATTTTCCCGAAAACAGGGATATGTTTCGTGGTGCGTTTGCGTGCGGCTTTGGCTCGATTTCCTAGAGTTTTAAATTACGTTTGCAGGCTAGGAGGGGAGGTGTCGATCTGGGTTGTATCACGGTGGTCAAATGATGGAACCATGGTGGTTGTGAATGGTGACGATTGATGACTAGTCCGATTTTTTAGCGGATGTGCAAAGTATGGTCTGTGTCAGTGTCGTTTATGCATGTGGTGCGGGGGAGAATCGTGGTGGTGTGAACAAGGAGCAGCGGTGGCTGTTGTTTTTGAGTGTGAGTGGCGTTGGTGGTGGTGAGACGGCCGATTTTGGTGGTCACGGTGGTGAATTGTTGTGATTGCAGTAGGTTGATCGGATGACATTGGTGGTAATTAAGAAAACAGGGTAGAAAATTTGAGTGCGGTTTTGTCGGGTGTATCCAAATAAAATTATTGCACAAGGCACTACATCAAGTTGGTAAAAAAAAATGGGATTTAACTTAATCAAGGGACACGTGGGGCAGATTAACGGGTGTATTGAGTTGCGTACGTTTGAAGCAATTCGCGGGTGAAGACAGCGGAAGTGGGTCGGGTTTTGGTTGGTAGATTTTCGGAAATAGGATCTACTCAAAGGGATTTAACCTCTATCAAGAGCACGAGGCTCTGATACCATGATAGATGAACCATCTCAACCAAAACCTTAAGGTGATGGTTGAGGTTCAACAGTTATATTTATTTCTTAATACGCTACCTCACTCGAGTGCTCATAGGGCTCGAAGAGTGGTTAGTGCACAGGACCACCCAAACCTGGTACTGAAATTCCACTTCGTGAGTTATTGAGGTTGCCAGGATTCGAACCCGTGACCAACGGTCACTTTGGCTCTGATACCATGATAGAATTACGAATAACGGTTGAATATTATTGAATTGCATTAATAATTAACGTAGGATGAGTACCATATATATATATAGTAGGGCTAAACTAGGGTTACAAAGATTGCTACGCAAGACATGCTTAATTACAAATAGATACGAAACGATATATTTCCTAAATACAAATATATACGGAGCTAAATTATAGAAACGAATAACTGAGAAGATATTTCCTTTGCACCAATTATATAATCAAACAGAGTTTTATTGTCAACTATACAAGAAAAATAATCATAAAACAGAAAATTGTTGGTTTAAATGTAAGAGTGTAGAAGACAGCGGTTGCTCCAACCACATGACTGGCAACAAGAATGCATTTTTCAGTCTAAATGAAAATATAAAAACTTAAATTACTCTTGCTGACGGGAGAAGCCAAGAAGTTGTAGGTAAAGGGATTGTAGCCGTTAAAACTAAAAACGGTTTCACTATATTCATTCATGATGTTTTAAATGTCCCGGGCTAGCACAAAATTTATTAAGCGTTGGACAATTGATATGAAGAGGATATATGGTGATATTTGTAAGCAACAAATGCCCCATTTACGACAAGAGAAATGGTCAACTAATAGCTTCTATTCACATGACTGCAGAGAAGACTTTTCCATTAAAAATGCCCGCAAACTCAAAAAAACATAACCACACAAAAACAAACCGCTCAAATACCAAAAATTTCAAATTCCAAAATAAAACAAATTTTTACCCCACATTCGAAAAACCAAAAAACACCAAATCCCATGCCTATAAAGCTTATCAAACAATGTTATCAAGAAAAATGACCTTCATCTCCGCAAAATGACTTGGACTGTGGCCAAGCCATCATGGTACTTACAGCTCAAGAGTTATCAAACTTTCGAAAAGGCACTGATGATGAACAATTGCGACTACAAGAAAATCAGTCTTTCTACACCAAAAGATTCAAGATATCAACATTTTCACAACCGGTCAAAGTACATAAAAAATAAGGCATCATATTATACAAGACTGCATGGAGATTCAAGATATCAACTCAGCAAGAGGGGAAAGCAACAAGCAGACATATCCAAAAAGCATTCCCATCGAAAAAAAACTCGTACAATTCGGACAATAATTCGAATCTTTACATTTTTCAGATTAGAGGAGTGTTAGAATTATAATCTAGAAAAATCTAGGCAATATATCTCAAATGAAAATATATGCTTGTAGCATTGGTAAGAATGGATGTTGGTGTATCCACCGACTTACCAAGCCTATAAATAGGCATATGCTTGTAGCCACAATGGAACAAGAATTCATACAAACAATCAATAAAAACACATTCACATTAAGCAAATTAACTCTCCCTCATTTACCAAATCCTTGCCTACACAAACCATAACACAAATAATCAACAACACATAAAAAACTAACAATTTCTCATCTACAAGAACACTTTATATCTGATTGCTTTTCTTGCTGCGGGTCTGGGATACCAGTTTAAAAAGTGTGGATTTATAATTGAGGGTTTCACCGTATTGCAGAAACATGACGTAAAATACCAGACTGAACCATGGTTAACTGTTGTCCCACATGCGAAGATTAATGCGGTTAATATTCTTGCTTTGTATCTTACCGATACAGATGACAACATGTCGCCGTACGAAATGTCGGCAAAACTTTAGTACCTCCCCAAGATGGTGAATGTATGAAAGTGTACGTACAAGAATGAAGAGGATGCTATCTTTGTCATGGGAAATGGTAGTATTATCAGTTACAAAGAATCGTCAGGTTGAGGCTAGCGGATGTATCGACTTTGAACTTTTGCGTGAAAGTCCTGTTTACTTTGTCCTTCTTGTGAAACAGTATAGCAATCTTAGCAAGGTTTGGTATGTTAAGTCGTTGAAAGGGGGGAACATAATTCCCTATTTCTGATGAGCTTGCTTCTGGCTGTCACATGAGGTCTAGAAAGAGCCTTAGACACACCCTTGGTGGCTTATGTAACATAAATTTGGACAAAGTCGTGAAAGAAGGGGGAAAAAAATCCAAGGTCCTGAATGACTTACCCTTAAGGTGTTTAAGGGGATGGAAACCAGAATTCATGAGCTCGAAACTCTCGTAAACCCATACCTTGATTTGAAAACGATTGGATGGATATGTTTTACTTTTCTTCTATATTTCCGGCTTTGTGTTGGTATTTTTATCATGAAAGTCGAATAACTCTCTTAGTTAAGTTGCGTGATTTGTGAAATTTTTGACGCCCACAAATCACGCAACTTAACTAAATGACTTTGCTATTCTATCATCCTTTATTATTGGTTTTGACTTGTCAGAATTTCAAACAAGACGAAAAATAGTCAATAAAACCATTGAGTTGTTTTTTTGTTATATATTGCCACAATATAACACAGTTTACCACAGTTTAATAAAATTTTGCAACGACTTATGTTGTTTTTGTTGTCATTTTCCACTTTTTAATATTTTTTATTCTTCCTATTTTTTATACTTTATCGCCTATCTACAAAAAGATTAGGTGATTCTACGCTTTTTCCCGCCAAATGTTAAACTAGAATTGGGCCTTCTCACTTAATACACTACATGGGCCAAACATGCAATCTAAATTATTTCATAATCAATTTCCACGTAATCAACAAACCTTCTTAGCAACAATCTATCAATAAATATTCATGCCAAAATTAAGTTTCCTAAATTAATATCATCTAGTTATTTATATGTTACTACGTACACACCTTATTATATATACAAATCTACCTTCTTAGCAGCAATCAAATCAGCGTGAGATTACAGCTATCAACAAATATTCATGAGATCTGTTATATCAACACTTTTGGGATCAACATAAAGATGATGATCTACAACTATCTTGTATCATGTTAGGCTCCATAAACGTGGACCTCCAAAAGCGTTCTGAGGACTTGGCAGCCTATGATATGATCAAGGAGCTAAGGAGTATGTTCCAGGATTTGGATAGGTTTGAGAGGTATGAGACCAATCAAGCCTTATTGTCCTCTAAGTGATAAGTGCTTAATTTATATACTTTAACCCCTTGCATTAGCTTGTTTTCACTTGTTATTTAGCACTTATCTTAGTGTTTTTAAGCTAATATTGTGTTTCTAGTTGCTTTTGTATGTTTTGACATGTTTTGTAGGAGAATGAGCTTTTAGGAGCTAAACTACTACAAGAAGAGTTACTAGATGAACAAGGCTAAGTCAAGAGCAAAGATTGGACAAAGTGTTGTGATTTGCATGAGTTTTGCATGGAGTAAGTGATGGATTAATGAAGAAAATGCAAAACAAAGTCAAGTGTAAATCAAGCCCAATTTCAATTCCATAATGTGATGAAGAGTTTAGGATTCCAAGTGCTTAAGATGCTAGAGTTATGAGGTTTTAATCGGGTGATTAATCAAGCAATAAACACTCAACATTGGATACCATTTGCAATTAATCAACGATTAATGGAGAATGACCGAGGATGCTACGTTCCCGATCGGGAACATGCCAACCCGATCGGGACGACCTGTTTCTAAGCCGACTTCAATTGTTTACGTTTCACCTCCTATTTTACTATAAATAGGAGGTAGCATACGACGTTTAGGGCATCCTTTCTTATATAATTTACACCTTTTCCATAGCATAGTTTACACATTTCCACCACAAAAAAAAGGTTCCATTGCGACAGAAAATTCCGTCGCAAAAGTGGCGATCCCGTCGCAAAAATGACATTTGCGACGGTTTTGCGACGGAAATTATCTGTCGCAGTATTTTGTCGCAA
>JAGPOY010004143.1:0-12274 GCA_018983105.1 Silene uniflora | reverse complement strand
CCATTTGGCAAAAAGTGGAAAATTTATGGAATTGAATAGAATAATAAAAAGTAATGTATAGGGGTAAGATAATAGGAGAGAGGGTGTTATGGAATTGAATAGAATAATAAAAAGTAATGTATAGTTGGGTGAGTTGGGGGTAGTTTAGTCCAAAAAACACATGGGGAAAACCAAATGGGACATTTTGATGGGTAAGGAATTGGGCCAAATGGGACAATAGATGTGGGTAGGAGGGAGTATTATGTATACGAACTTCACTAATATGAACTCGTTAAAATGAAAAATTACTTCGTAGTTATAAATAAAATCTGTTTTACAATATTCTTGTGGCTAGGCCCTGTTTGGCAGACGACAGAAACAGATTTATGATAGTAGATAACGTTAGTAGAATACGGTTGACAGATTTTAGTAGCAGGTTTGACCATCACATTAAATTAACAGAATTAAAAAAACGTGTTTGGTAACTAGCAGATTATATGACAAATCTACCATTTCCATGTATAAACTCAATATGCTATTGCAATATGCTGCTATTAGCAGCATATTCAAAAACAGTAGATTCCGGCCAATATGCTATCTGAATATGCCATTAACCAAACACATGAAATTAGTAGATTGATTGGTCAAACTACTATTTAAGCCGGAATTTACTAATTTCACCTAATATGCTATTTACCAAACAACGTCAAACACAAAAATATGTTTTTTAGTGCTTTTGATTGTCATTAATGCTAAGACCATCCACAACAACAAATACTTCTATGCCTAAACATGATATTTTTACAAATATCACTACACAACAACAAAAAGATTATATCTAAAAATGAGTTTTTGTCACTCTCATCCAAATGTGATGAGTTTGACAATGAGAATTGTGGGTGTTTTGAGCATTTTATTCTTTTTTTTTTATTCTTTTTATTATGTTATTTTATTGTTTAGTGGGGGTAAAGACTAGTTAAAACTAATTGTTGTTGTGTAAAGTTTTTGCCAAAATTATCATCTTAAGATAAGTTGAGGTGAATTGGTTGAGGGCCCACAAAAACAACAAAAAAATTTTTTTTGTTGTGGATGCTCTAATTAAACTCCAAAATGTGGTTTGCCACATAAGAGTAAGAATTTAACAAGTAAAAAATTTCTCTTTGAGATAAGATTTTCTAAAATGAAGAGAAGTGTAGTTTCAAAATAGTTCAAGTTGAAATGTAATGTTAGCGAGTTAAAAGATAACATTGTCGATTTGTCGTTAGATTGAAAAGAAGCATTTTGTGTCTATTTTCATGAAATTTTGATTTCTCGCAATTTATGTGTCAAATACGAGCTTTGTGGGGAAAACAAATTGTTCTTGAAATGTAGGGATTTACTCAACATAAGATGACTAGATACAATTACTTGCATATTTGTAAGTTTCGTAGGTTGAATGATCGAGCATTTTATTATTGTCGTTTATTCAAAAGTAGGAGTTGAGTTAAAGGATTGTGAGAGTGCAAAAAAAAAAACACTCAAAGTAGGTATACATCCTTGATAATAAAAAAAAAAATTAAGATAGGTATTTCAGAGTATAACATATCCACACATTTTCAATTAAAATATATAGACTTCCGATAGAATTAGAAGAGGCATATATTAACAGAAATTTAGCTTACGAACATGAGCACTTACCAAGCTAGTTAATTTTACACAACAAAGCCGATATAATAGCTTGCACAATGCACAATTAACTATTGATGATTTAATACGAGTTTGAAACTAAAACATTAGGCCACAAACAATATACTAGACTAGAGTATTGCTAGTTAGTACATAAACTTTATAACATTGTCTTCATAAATATGTTTTTTTTTTCTCATTTTTCATATATATGGATGAAGTATTTTAATGAAATGCAAACGCAATTAGCGAACATAAGCATTTTCCACCAAATTGTAGTATCAATTTGTAGACATAATGAGGTGTAAATATGATCCACATAGCCACATAGGTGGTGCCATATGCCTTGGACCCCACGTCAAATATCCACCTCGGCCCTTAACTTAAGCGACACTTGGCTCCTCTGCCAGTCTGCCTTGCTATGGCCGGCAATTCATAAAACATACTACTGTACTAGTCCCTCCTACCCAGAATTCCCTCCTACCCAGAATAACTGTCTCATTTGTCAATTCCGTCTACCTATACAAATGTCTCATTCACCATATTTGGACATGTTTTATGACTATCCTACCCTTTCCTCTTTGCATTATTTACAACTCAATCCACTTTTAACCCATTACTTTTTATTATTTAACTCTATTCCTTAATTTTCGTGTCATTTTCATTTGGGACAGTTATCCTAGGTAGGAAGGAGTATAAGTTATATAAAATTATAAAGTCGTTGGATGTTGTATAATGTATCAATCTAATCATAAATTTTGTTATTTCATAGATGTAAGTCATGTAAGTGTTACCAAGTAGAGTTTTAAAGTATTAATGCCGAAAGACATAATTTAATCGATTAAATTAACTGAACAGAATTGCATAGTGCCGAAATTTCTCAAACTTAATTTCTAAAAGAACAAAATGTATTTGGAATTACGGATAATTCACGTGAAGCCCTTAAAGATTGTCACTTTGCACGAAATATCCAAATTTTTGATCCGGAAACCTTAAAGAGGTCATAACTCGTGTTTACGAACTCAGAAAATGAAAATTTTTGTTTTCAAATCGATCTTCTTTCCGAGAACTATGATTTGAAAAAAAAGTTTGACGAGTTTGGAACCCGTGACCAAGAGATATTGCCACTCAAAGTTTGTTCGGTCGGAAAAACTTTGATGCACAATAACTCCTAGCAACGGGATCCAAATACGACAATTTTTTTTTTCAAATTGTAGTACTCGGAAAGATGAGCGATTTGGAAAATAAATTCGTCACTTTCTGAACTCGTAAACACGAGTTATGACCTCTTTAAATTTCCGGAACAAAAATTTGGGTATTTCGTGCAAAAATGGCAAACTTCCAGGGTACCGCGTGAATTATCCGGTTGGAATTATCATCTTGAATTTTGCATACAAGACACTTGAATTTCTTTTATTTATCAAACTTAGTTTTGCCACTCTTTCTAAAAGTAAAACATTGACCTTATTTTCAAGGCATGTAATGCACTGTTTTATTCCACTCCAATTCCACATATCAAACTGTAAACTATTTTAGCATATATAGTTTACAAAAGCTTGAGCAGTATTTAGCAATGCACCTATCTACATTGACTTGAACCTCGAGTCGTGAAATGCCAATCGTCGACTAATTGTGATTTTCTGCCGAATTATCAGTTGTCGTGAACCACTGAACCCGACATGTAGAGAACCGACAAAGTACAAACTTGTCTTCTTGTAGCTGAGTTAAAATCACACGTATATTCCTAAACCAAGCTCCTTCGGATTAGACTCTACCATCCAAGGAGACCTGTAAAGTGTTGGATAATCAAGAGACATATACAACATTTTTGCAGAAAAATGGCAATAAAAGATGTTAAACACTTAAACATGTATGCGTACTTGTTCATCGCAAAATTGAATGTTCCTTGAGCAGCGCGCTCCAATAGAATTTTCCTAGCCTCAACTGCAATGCCTTCTGGCTGTATATAATCAAGAGTTCACTGTTAAAACAGCATGAGCATAAAATACCTATATTTCACTATTTGATGACTTATTGACGAGCCTCTAGCATACCTCTTCTGGAAACCATACTCCCGGTTGTGTACTACCTTCAAGGACTGCAAGAACAAATGCAGCGGTAGATACTCCTACTGATCTGAAAGACGTAAAAACACGCACATTAAATTTCCTGTTTGAACTGCAAGGCGGTCTCACATGAGAGACTAACCTAAATACGCAGTTTTTTTGTATTCTCCATTTAGTCATGTGGATAACCAATTCGTCATGGTCTGCAAGAGTCTCGTAATAAGTTTCTGTGATCTTATAGACTCCACCCGCTTTATAATATATCTATTTTAGCAAGAAATCACAATAGATCGTTAATGCAAAAGATTTAGAATATTCTGTTTCTGAGAGGACCAGCAACATTGTATTTTAATTTTCGTCGTTTTCTGCAGCATAGCAGCAAGACAAAAACTTCAAGTTTATTCAACCCATTTCTAGAACTGAATATACATACTCTTGATACTTACACAGACAATTGCTTATGACTGAATATACCAACTGTATTCTGTCCATTTGAGCATTCCAGATCGACCTGTTAAAAATGGAAGATATTAAGCATTTGTCCACCAGATGAGAAGCTTATGCTTCAAATAATGAAGCCTCTTTCTCTGATTTTGAATCCATAATTCATCAGAAGAGAAAGGGAAATTTGTTAAGGCTGAACGTAGTGATTTTATAGAAAAAATGCAAGAGTGCCTTACTCTCATTGAAACACGTTCTCCAGCTATGCCATCAACTGCTCGAACTACTGGGTCAAACAAATCAACCAACTGCTGGACCTTTTTCTTATCCTTCAGAAATTCCTGCATGTTATGCTTGTGTAAGTGAATCGGGGAAGTGAAGCCTCCATGGCTGCATTTCTTATTGTGATTTTGTACCAGACATTTGATGCAATTCTTGATAGACGGTCGCTCTGTTCTTAACACAGAGGTAAAGATTCGTAATTCTGACACCCCCCGACACACTCTACTCGGCCATGCCTAGATAGATTACTACCATATGCTACCAAAGTACAAGATACTCGCTGCCAATAATTAGCTTCAAGAACACGCATACGAGGATAAAAATAAAGGTAAAATGCTGCAGCCTTTTGTCATTTGACTAACAAGTGAAATTATAGCAGAACAAAGAGGTGTTCAGTAGTATATGTATACAAGAAGAAACTGCAATTTTGGGTTTGCCTAGCTTTCATGTCTTATTTGACAAAGAGCTAAGGTGACAAGTTTCTATAGAGCGACAATAATACCCCAAATGCCATGATTTCCAAAAATTGCATCGAAACTTAGCAAGGGAAAAAAAAAACTTAATTTTACCGGTGATAGAAGGTTTGTCATTATCACCATTCCCCAATTCCAGAAGAAGGGTGAAGTCCCAAATCTGGCGCTGACAGTTGGTATTCCAAGAACTTCATGCGTACTTCGAACTTCTGGCAAATTCCTGGAAAATGATAATTGTTGCAGAGAGTATAATTTTACTATTCTTTCTACAAACAAAAACAGACTTCGTATTCAGTATGAACCAAGTAGCTTACAACAAAAATACGTCCTTTTTTCTGATCCCTTTTCCAAAATCAACATTAACCATCCCACTATAGGGCTTTAGTTTCACTTTTTCACCTGTATCAACAACAAGGGCTCATTAGAAAACCGACAAGGATGACAAATGAAGTCAACCAAACAATGAGAGAAAAGAATAAGACCTTTCTTATAAGCAATCACTTCCTCTCCTAGAAGTAAAAAACTGGTAGACAATATTGTTGGCCCGGCACCACCAGTACCAGCTGTGTAGTATGAGAATCTGAAAACAGCATGCACCATATAAGGCCCCATGAACTCTCATAAGAAACTCTTAATTGCTGATAGCATTGAGTGACATAGACATTAACACATGAACGACACAACAAAGATAAGATTGATATTCTATAAAACTTAAAAATAAAGCAGCATAAAGTCAAACATATAAAGGCAGTGTATAGAACATATCTTAAGATATTCAGGAAGAAGAATTACGACCTGAGTCGTTCAGGCTCAGTTTCCGCTTCATCTCGTGCAGCTCGGACAAGTTCTGCAGCCATCACTGCCATCATAGTTTCACAGGAAGAAAATTAAATTGCGTTAATAACATGTACAATATTTTTAGAAGAACTGATAAGGGCCCCTTTAAATCTCACACGTTAATACATGTGTCCCTGACAACCACAAAATTTTACCCTCACAAGTGTATACAATGAATGGGCTATGTCAATAATTAAGGAAGTAAAAGGGGAAAGAAGTGAGGAAATATAGATTGTTCAAATATGAGAACCATTGCTCACTCCAGGATAGATCCCAGCAGTTGTAATAGCTGGAATGTTGGCAGCCACTGCATCTTTGCAATAAGATTTAGCACGGAAAGCATAGCTTGAATCATCACAAACATCAATATATGCCGTCTGTAAGAAGATCCACAAGCGTGAATCAATCAAATACCCAAAGCAAATTAGCTATTATTAATTGTCAAACAACTGTTAGACCGTCACAGCACAAATGGCGCCTAAGATTTAAAAGTATCTTGAATTTTGATAATTACCTCTTCTCACCTTGGTACGAATAGCAGCTTCCAGTACACTACATGATTCTGCTTGCTGGAAAGGCCCTGCAGTGTGAACCACAAGATCAACATCTGCAATGAAAGAAGCAAGAAATTAGAACCCAAACAATTTATTCCATTAAATAGAAAATTATTATGCGCAGACAGCACATATTTTTTCTGAACAGTAACTATATTCTGCGCTCCAAGGCCTCTAACAATTTGGAGAGCACATAGATAGCATCCTGGAAAGCTCCTACTACACATTCTCTTAAACCATGCAATTGAGAGGATCCCTTAGTATATATGAAGTAAAGTACGTCCTTTGTCCTAAATTTATTGTCCCCATTTGACGTTGCTGGTCCGTAAACATTGACCATTAACTTCTCCGAGTATTTGTCATGTTTGATCAATCAAAAGCAACTATTTCACATGACAATCTCTAAAGTTTAAATTATTGTACACTGCAAAAACATCGGTCCAGAGTTGACAACGTTTGACCACTAAAATGCAAATCTTCAATCCTGACTTCCCATTGTGTACTTGTTATACCATATATAACAACACAAGATAGGCCAGATAATGTATGGTTGTTATTTAAATGGGCAACATGCCCATATCACCTGAATAAAAAGAAGTCAAGTAAAAGGGGTCACCAAAAATTCCTTAAATATAAGCCATAAGTTAATCTGATCAATCTTTACGGCGTGGAAGGGGTGACTAACACAACCTTCAAAGTTGCTCATTGCTCTGGAACCACAGGTAGGAGGTAGGAGTGGGACTGAATCTTCATGCTTAACATGATTACTCTAATTTCTACCATGCCATTTAGACGATCTAATGCAAGCCAAAGTAAATGCAAAAGCAACAGCAAGAATGCTCCTCCAGCCCTCCTAAGCATTCAAATTCAAATAAGACCTAATCAACAATTCCAGAATTAAACAAGTATGAAATCACCTTCTAGAGCAGCTTCCAATGCATTCACATTATTAAGATCAATTTCAACAAACTTCGATTTCTCCCCGAGCTTCTTCGTCATTTCCTCTCCTTTTTCCCTACCATTGATTATAACAGTTCAGTTATTGGGAACATTTGACAAACTTACATCAAAACACTCATACAAGTAAGCTTAACTCCTGGAACAACATCGTGTTCTCTAAGTCCCTAACATGAACCACCAACAAAGCACGAACATTACTCTATTTCTTCTAGGGCACCCCATAATTACAGGCGAGAGGGTAAGATGTATTAGCAAATAGCAATATAGATAAATAATAGAGGAGGTACACCAAATGACAATAATAAGAAGCGCAACCATTTTAGTTAATCCTTTTAGCTTACTTACCTATATCATAATCCAAAACCAACAATACCATGAATCGAAAACTAAAATTACTCCAGTTTTAATCAACATTACTCCAATTCTAACCGAAAACCAACAACAATATGTTACGAACAACATTACTCCGGTTCTAATCGAAAACGAACATTACCCCAGTTCTAATTGAAAACCAACATCACTCCAGCTCTAATCGAAAACCAAGAATAACATGTTACGAACAACATTACTCCTATCCTAATTGAAACCAACATTACTCCAGTTCTAATCAAAAACCAACAATACCATGAAACGAACAATATTACTCTTATTCTAACCGAATAAAACATTACGAAAACCAACAATAGCGTGATATG
Organism: Silene uniflora; assembly: GCA_018983105.1. Taxonomy (NCBI): domain Eukaryota; kingdom Viridiplantae; phylum Streptophyta; class Magnoliopsida; order Caryophyllales; family Caryophyllaceae; genus Silene; species Silene uniflora. The sequence continues at coordinate 4,322 of JAGPOY010004143.1, read as the reverse complement.
AATAACATTACTCCAATTCTAATCGAAAACAACATCACGAAAACCAACAATACCATGATACGAACAAACATTACTCCAACTCTAATTGAAGACAACATTAATTCAGTTGTAATCGAAAATCAACAATACGAACAACATTACTCCGGCAAGTACAGGTATATTAAACAAAAAATCGAAAAATTAAGTCCAAAACTATAATAACAGCTACTCCCTCCGTCAGTCCGCCCCGGTCATTTGTTTACCTTTGGTTTCGGCACAAAGACAAGGAAAGAAGAGAGGACCAATTATTCGATGACAAATAGACCAAATTGAGTGGGGAGGATCAAATTATTCATCAAAAGCATTTCCAAAATAGAAAGGTAAACAATTGACTAAGACGCACAAAAAAGGATATGGTAAACAAATGACCGGGACGGAGGGAGTATTTCAGAGTAACAATATAACACATGATCGAAAGATGATGAATTACTGTAAGGCTTAGTAATTAATTACCGATTGCGGCCACCGACATCGATGCGAAGCCCGGGAGACAAGTGAGAGAGCGCGATGGCGGTAGAACCACCGACTCTTCCGGTACCTCCTAATATCAAAACCCTAGAATTCCTAATCTTTTCATCGGAAGAAGATGAATTGCTGTAAGGTTTAGTAATTTCTTGGTCCTTGATTGAGCTCGAAGTCGCCATTAATGGCGACATTGCGAACGCGGCAACACCCGCCATTTTTGCCCTTCCAAGGATAAGATTATTAGCCGTTGAATTCGCGGAGTATATTTCTGTTTTCTGGTTTTATTGTTGGTGCCGACGTGGCACCTTTCCGGGCTCTCGATATAAAATTCATTTAATAGTTTACTTAAATTGTTTAAAATCGTAATTTTGATTGAAAATTAAATCAAATAATGTAGCCTAATCGCTGCATTTGAAATTATTTAAAAAAGGAAAAATAATTGAAGACAAATTCGAAAGAAGGATTTTCTTAATGGTGTGTGCACATATATTTTGTCAATATACATTGTAGGTTCTTTATGTAATTTTTGTTGATATTGATATATTATATTATTATGTTAAAATAAAGTTGCCATTTTAAATAAAATTCTTGCCATTAGCAATCAATTTCACCATAATAATAGAAATTTTCTTTTATTTACTTCTAAAAATGTACTCCTATCATCTATGGTCATATATATAAACTACCTCTATGAGTTTAAAGTTTAACCTAAAAAAAGTTGTCAAAAAACTTCTAAGCAAAAGCACAGCCATGACGACTAAGAGCAAGTCCAATGGTTTAGCATAGGGACTTGCTTGCAATTTTAAGAAATTGCAAACTAGTGGCTAAACCATTGGAGATGGTCATGTATGATAGCTTGGTTTAAGCAACTAGCATCATGAGAGCATCTCCAATGGTTGAGCAAAAGGACTTGCTTGCAAATTAGAAAAGTTTCAAGCTAGTTGCTTGACCATTGGAAAGCTCCACATGAACTAGCTTAGTTTGAGCAACTAGCTCCATGAAGCTAGTAGCTCAAATGGACCCACAAAGAGATATGTGTCAATTAAATAAATTTATATAAATCCATTTAAGCAACAACTCTTATAGCTTAACCATTGGAGGAGCTTGTAGCTTAAAAGTGTGTAGCTCAAAAATGTGATGTGGAAAGTTAAGCTAGTAGGTTTGTTGCTTACCATTGGAGATGCTCTGAAGCTAGTAGCTTAAAGTGGCCAACAACCTAAAATCAACCAATAGGAAAATTAATTACATGTTTTAATTAATTAAATGAAATTTATGGAACCTAGCTAAACCAGTGGAATAATATGGTAACTTAAAATTGTTGTGGCTTGAAATGTGATGTGGATTAGTCAAGCTAATAGCAAGTAGCCTACCGCTGGACTTGCTCTAATAGATTTTTAGGCATCTTTGTGTGCATGCTCCTTGTTCTCTCCCTCCTCACCATCATTAATGGTAGATTTCTTTGTTCTTTTGTTTTTAAACAATTGTTTTTGTTTTCGTACATCCAAGTTCGACTTTTACCGTACACAAATTTTTACTTAAGACCGTCTTAAGTTAAGACGACACTCACAATCGATTTAAATAATTTTAAAAATGATAGAGGTTGCGAGAGGTCTTCACTTAAGACCATCTTAACATATTGATGGTTTTAAGTTGATGATTTACGTTAATTGACTGAAATTATTATGATTACGATATTAGACGTACATATTATTTTTACCGTGTTATTCTTAAGAGACAATTTCATGTATGGAGTTCTTTTTTTTTTCATATATACGAATATATTGATCCAAAGTTGTTTTAGGACAATAACTTCATAACTGCTATTGTTAAGTCATTTATCACTCGTAAGTATTACGCTCTTTTTACATAATTTTCTCCGGTGGTGCTACTTGCAGGCGGGCGCGATCCAAGTTGCGGACCTTTTAATGTGGTGGAAAATAAAAATCACAAGTCAGAAAGCAGGAAATTGATAGATTTAAATAATTGCGAGCGCGGTTATAAATGTTCCACTGGGCGTGCAATGGCTAGCCGGAATATCTCTATGTTATGAAAATCTAGGTAGATGTCAATATTGTTGTGTCCCACCCTAAATTGTTAGTCCGTAACACTTTGGGACTTATATATATATAAAATAAAAATTAGTATTATTTACAGAATTCGTATTCTATCTTATTTTTATTACAAGTAGTATTTTTGATTGTTATTTTACGTTAATAAGCATGTTGGGAACTTGTGAATGTGCATAAAATAGAGACGAAAATAGTACATGTCAAATTAATTCCGTAAATAACTAAAATCCCTCAGTTACATAGTTTCACTACTTTAATTTTTACAAGAAAGTATTCATAGGCTACATAATAAGTAGTGTAATCACCATCCTGGACTGTTCCATGGCGAACGCAGGCAACCGGTCTCTAATATGTGAACGCATTGTCCGTGGATATTCACCTTTCGTCAATGGTTCCAAGAAGCTTTTTACAAGTTTGACGCAAAATTAACGACTAAAAATGAAGTGTACAGAAGCATAGGAGCAAATCAAGAGCCGTCTGTAGTGCATACTGCATTCTGATGATGCGGTACTTGAGTCCAAGGAACAAAGCAATGCCACAATAATGTGATACCAATCACACCCTTTTGAGATAATTACCTTTCGGTATCTTTGAACTTAAATTTGGCCGCTTGTGCTTTAAAGCTCCTTGAACATGAGGCATCAAAGGACCATTGTTCTATAGTCTTATCATTTTTCCCCCAAAATAATGTAAAGGCCCTCTTCCGAAGAGGATTGGCTTTTATGAAGTTGAATAAATTCTTAGAAGCTAAATCGGATTTGGAAGCGGCTTTATTGGTTGAGCCTAGGAATAAGGACATTCTTAGGGAATTGCGTGTAGTTAAACATTATCTTGCTATTAATTTGAATGGTAAGAGAAGTATTGATGAACATCCCTTGCAAGATCAAACTGGATATGGTAAAATTCAGGTCCATGATGATGAGCCCCCTTTGAAAAATCTGAGAGAGTCCGGTAATGGTTCTGATAGTTTTTCTAGAGTTAACCTTACCAGTTTTCAGGATTTTGACACCAACCTTTATGGAGGAAGTCTTACCCAATCTTCTGTGACAGAGAACTGTGGTATGGAGATTGATTCCGATAAGCTTGTTTCATCGAGAATCTGGTATTACTGTTGTGTCGCCTTCTACAAGTGAGGTCTCTTGTAATTTTGATGGTTGCGCTATGGGTATTTCTCCGGATGAGAATAGCCCTAACAGAGAATTGAACGGGGATTCTCATGGTGTGGATAAAAAGATATTTCAGTTTAGTAAAAAGGGCAGAGGACATTCCGTGCTAAAGATTGACGCGGGTACCTATAAAAAACTTCTTGATGGTAAGGATCGGAAGTGAGCTTCTTCCAGAAATCACACTTATCTATTGAAAATCCGAGTTCTTAAACCATGCATCAAGGAGCCTGTCACTCCCCATAAGAAGAAAAGAAAAAGACGAAAAAGGGCACACACTTTGCGGGCTGGTACTCTGACTAGTGTGGCAGACTCGACCAAAAGTGATGTTTTTCATCTAGCTCTTGTGGCCTGTAACAACCCTATAGATCGTGGCGTGCCTGCTAAGGAAGCTACTTCAAGTGTAGCTTGGGAGCTCGTAAAAAACCAGGTTGTATGCGGCCCCTCTGATGGTAATTCACTTCAACCTCCATATTTTATCTTCACATCATCAAAGTCGAAGGCTGCTAAAGCGTTTCATGCTAGAAGACAACTAACAAAAATTCAAAGCCGAAGTGAAGAATCTCCAAGACGCAATGTTTATATC
>JAGPOY010004142.1:0-11719 GCA_018983105.1 Silene uniflora | reverse complement strand
AACCACGACACCACCTAACAAGAAAGAAAAAAAGAGAGAGAGAGAGAGAGAGAGAGAGAGAGAGAGAGAGAGAGAGAGAAAGGAGAACTTGAGAGAGGCGGCTGTCGACGGGGAGAGGCGGCAGAGGAAGAAAAGGGAGGCGACGGCAAAGGACGGGAAAGGCGGCTGGCAGGGATGGTGGTGCCGGGTGTTGAATGAGAAGAGAAAGGTTGCGGTGGCCGTAAATGAGGAGGCAACGGCGACGATAGTGAGAGGGGACGATGGAGGAGACGGCTGCGGGGTTGGGCGATGAGGGAGGAGAAGAAAAGGTGGGTGGTTGCAGTGGTGGTTGCCGGCAGTGTGTATAGAGAGGAGAGGATTTAGAGAGAGGAGAGGAAGAGTGAGAAAGAGAGAGGCTAAGAATAAGAAAGAGCTACGGTTATTCTATTTATAGGTTAATTTTAGTCCACACATTTTGTTATAATTTCAGTTATCCATTCACTTTCTTAGATTTAATCTTGACCAGTCATTTCACTCATCCAAGGGACTAGATGAAAACTTAGGGACTCAACTAAATATGGAGGACTTATATGATCCTCCTATATATAGAGGCATGTTCTAATGAGTCCTTCATTTTGGTTGAGTCCCTAAGTCCTATTCTCAGCCACACGTTCTTGAGTGTAACTCTACTACCTTATAAGTATAATTTTAATCATTTAATGATTTATAAGTGTAACTTTAGTTTTACGATTGTAACTTTTAACTTTTAGGACCATTTTATATATAAAAATTTGAATTTATGTAATTTGAACAAAAGTCAATGTAATTTTGATGTTTTACGATTATAACTTTAGTACTTAATAATGTAACTTTAGTCGTTAGAGATGTAATTTTAGTCGTACAGTGTTTTTTATGTATAAATTTGAATTTTATATATTTTACGAGTGTAACTTTAGGCCTTTCGAGTATAACTTTCGTTCTTCATAAGTGTAACTTTATTCGAATGATTGGTTTGTAGGTAAGAAATTGATTTTATACAAATTCTGAGTGTAACTCTAATCATCTGATCTTAAGTGTAACTTCAGCCGCCGAGAGTGTAACTTTAGTTCGACTACTTTGTGTACCACCACTTCTCAGCGCATAAACCACCGACAATACCAGATCTGACAAGGAAAAAATAAGGCAGCCCCACCAACAATTACACACAACCGTAGACCCTTGACGACAAAAATAACGACCACCACCACCAGCCCTTGCCAACAACAATAACAACCACCGCATCTGTTAATTAAAAAAAAACAGATTCGAAAGAGGAGAAGACGACAACGACGTTTCGTTTTTCAGATCTGAAAAACAAAAAGGAGAAACGGAGGTGTTGGCGGCAACCACGACACCACACAACAAGAAAGAAAAAAAAAGAGAAAGGAGAACTTGAGAGAGGCGGCTGTCGACGGGGAGAGGCGGCAGAGGAAGAAAAAGGAGGCGGCTGGCAGGGATGGTGGTGTCGGGTGTTGAAAGAGAGGAGAAAGGTTGCGGTGGCCGTAAATCAAGAGGCGACGGCGGCGATAGCGAGAGGGGACGATGGAGGAGGCGGCTGCGGGGTTGGGCGATTAGAGAGGAGAGGAAAGGGTGGGTGGTTGCAGTGGTGGTTGCCGGCAGTGTGTATAGAGAGGAGAGGATTTAGAGAGAGGAGAGGAAAAGTGAGAAAGAGGGAGGCTGAGAATGAGAGAAAGAGCTAGGGTTATTCTATTTATAGGTTAATTTTAATCCGCACATTTTGTTATAATTTCAGTTATCCATTCACTTTCTTAGATTTAATCTTGACCATTGATTTCACTCATCCAATGGACTAGATGAAGACTTAGGGACTCAACTAAATAGGGAGGACTTATATGATCCTCCTATATATAGAGGCATGTTCTAATGAGTCCTTCATTTTGGTTGAGTTTCTAAGTCCTATTCTCAGCCACACATTCTTCAGTGTAACTCTACTACCTTATGAGTATAACTTTAGTCATTTAATGATTTATAAGTGTAACTTTAGTTTTACGATTGTAACTTTTAACTTTTAGTACCATTTTATATATAAAAATTTGAATTTATAAATTTGAATTTATGTAATTTTAACAAAAGTCAATGTAACTTTAATGTTTTACGAATATAACTTTAGTCCTCAATAATGTAACTTTAGTTGTTAGAGATGTAATTTTAGTCGTACAGTGTTTTTTATGTATAAATTTGAATTTTATATATTTTACGAGTGTAACTTTAGGCCTTTCGAGTATAACTTTCGTTTTTCATAAGTGTAACTTTAGTCGAATGATTGGTTTGTAGGTAAGAAATTGAATTTATACAAATTCTGAGTGTAACTCTAATCATCTTAAGTGTAACTTCAGCCGCCGAGAGTGTAACTTTAGTTCGACTACTTTGTGTACCACCACTTCTCAGCGCATAAACCACCGACAATACCTTATCTGACAAGGAAAAAAAAAAAGGCAGCCCCACCAACAATTACACACAACCGTAGACCCTTGACGACAAAAATAACGACCACCACCATCAGCCCTTGCCAACAACAATAACAACCACTACAACACCAACCGCCAACAATAACAACCACCACGTATTCACTTTTCCTTTTTTTCAAATATGAGATACCACACCACCACACCTTCTCCCTCACGCCGATCACTACGCCGCCACCACCATTCTACTGCCGATGTCACTCTACTCTCCTCTTCTCCTTTCTTTCTTTCTCCTCTTATAAGATCCATTTTTTTTTTTTGAAAATTTCAGAACTACCATTACAAATGATTAAAATGGCGGCGTTTGGGTGGTTGTTTTGTATTGTTGGAGCTTTTTTTGTTATTGTTGATGTTTTGGTTGTTGTTTGTTGTGGGTGTTGACGGTTGTGAGTTTGGTTGTCGATCCACGCACATACTGACGCCAGATCAATTTTTTTTCCAGTTCACTTCTTTTTTTGTCTAATGGTTGCGTGATGGTGATGGCGGCGTGATTTGTCTTGGCGTTGGTGTTGGTGTTGGTGTTGGTGGTCAGAAGGCGGCAACGGAGGTGGCGGTGGTTGTGCACTAGGTGGTTGGACTAAAGTTACACCCTTATCGAATAAAGTTATACAATTATGAGATAAAATTACACCTGTAAATGACTACCGTTTTATTAACTCAATCTGAAAATTTTATAAATCAACAATTAATAAAAATAACATAAATTTAAATTTTTAGATAAAAAATGATTTTTAAAATGCTAAAGTTACACACTTAAAATAATAAATTTACACTTGTAACCAGTAAAGTTACACTAAAAAATCGTCAAAATTTCAAAAAACGTTAAAATTACATAAATTCAAATTTACATTCAAAATAATATTGTGCAACATAAATTATATATTCAAAATCATATTGTGTTCAAATTTTTATATAAAAAGACCATTAAATGATTAAAGTTACATTCGTAACCATTAAAGTTTCATTCCTAGATTAAAGTACTACTCATAAAGTACTAAAGTTACAGTCATAAAATGAGTGGCTAGGATTAAGACTCAAGGACTCAACCAAAATTGAGTACTCAATATAACTCATCTCAATATTTGTAATGCATATGAACACTAAATTAGGCCCATTTCGTACCTTATGAATTTTGGAGATTTTAACCCTTTCACGATTAACCTCTCTCTATTACCCAAACTTAAATTCTCAAATTCACAATTGTTGTAAATCATCGATATTAATTAAGATTGTTGGTTGTAAATAGAAAATATAAGAGAAAATAATTTTCATGAATATACAAAAAAAAAGAATTAGTTTTGTTGCCAAGTTAGATGAGTTACAAATGCGTATTTTACTACATTTCTCTTTGTTTATTACAATTTAAACTATGGAGAAAATTAAATAACACTATTAAACCAATTTTATAATATAAAAGTCTCATGATTTATTAGTAGTTATAAATTAGTATTCAAAAATTTTGACATAATTGCTTACAAAATTATTAATGTATTCACCTTTTAATTATTCATGCATCTCAACAAATACCATGATCTAAACTGGGGATGGCGGGGAAGAGAATAAAACGGTTGACCAAAGGATCCGAATGACGACAATTTAACTTTGGCGAGATCTATCGCTCAGGCAAAAAACGGGACTAGCAATAGAGAGAGCAAAAATGAAGAACGACTGTTGTTTTGTGTGGGTTTCACCGACATAGATACAACCAAATTTTAAAATGAAAGTGGAAATCAAAAGTCGGGTTAGTTCTCATAAGTCATAACCAACCAAAAGCGAAAAAGGAGAAAATAACGACAAAAAATAAAACCAATTGGGCCTCCAAAATGGACAAAAACGGGGAAAATGAAAAATTGAAACAAAATGCTTATCGAAACAAAGGCTTACGGAACGAAACCCAACAAAGAAAGTTAAAACAAAAAAGCCGTGATTCCCACGGGTCCCAAAACTAGTTAAACTTAGAAACGGTAACTAAATGCAGACGATGTAATCTATGCTTGCATAAAGTTGTCTTATACGATATTGTTATACAAGTATTTGTGATTTATTTTGGTGTAGAGCATCTGATTTAGTCCGAATTTGAGACGGGTAGAACCACCGGAGACTTCAAAGTTGATCATATGGAAAGAGGAGTCTCCACCATGAAGACAACCTCAAAAATCTCCATAAACTTTTATACAAATGGCATTGTGATCCCATAATCTGAATTCTACGTTCTTCAGTCTCTTTATGATCTTCTTTCTACACATAATAAAGAACAAATCATAATTATTCATATAAAAATAATAAGTCTTCTATAAAGCGATTTTATACAAAATAGTGTAAAACGGATTCAATATATTCATATTTATTAATGGATAAAAATGATTATGAAACAATCCGTTTTAGAATAAACTTATGCAAAACCGTGTTACAAAAATGTTTATATTTTAGCTTAAATAAATTCTCACATGAACTCGGAACTTCAAACCAATCTTGATTTCGCCTTTGTAGGTGGTGTCTTCGAGTACTACGTTGTAAGGAGACGGATGTAATTCAATGTACCCTTTATCGTTGCCTTCCATTACAATTCCTCCTAGGAAAATTCTGTATCATACAATCAATCGCCTAAAAATTCTATAGTTATGATGTACGGTGACATGGTATACTTGATGTAACTTAAAATTTTGTGTAATTGATGAAATATAAATTAAAAACTTACCTTGCACGTCCAACAAATCCTCCATCTTTTGTGAAATATTCTTCATCCACTATATTGATTTTAAGATGAGTTAAGTTCTTCCATTCACACAATGGGAACTCGAACTCGAATACTTGATTCCAAATTGCTTTATAATCATACCCTGTATTTTTTGAAGCTCGATTTTATAATAAGATTGATAATAATATTTTACTTGCTTTTAATTTAATCATGTTATACTTATACACCTTTAGTTGTCTTGCTTTTCCTTTCTTCATTTCCACATTGTAACAAAGCATAATAGGATGGTTTACCTAAGGAAATACAACAATTAATCTTTATTGTTAGTTCATATACATATAAACATGTATTTTAATGACACCTTGTTATAAACTAAAATTGATAAGTATTACTCGTATAATTTTCATGCAAAAATCAGAACGGATAACGTCATGAGATAAACTCAAAAAAAAAAAAAAAAAAAAAACTTTTAGCTAAAAATTGCAAGATTTTTCTTTTTCAGCGAGGATGAGCACCCCTACTAACCCCCCCAAATACTAAACGTTATTCCCTAATTACAATTAGAAAGAGAAAACTTACGAATCAAATGTGTGCGTTTGATGCCTCGTGCATTTACAAGAAGTACTTCAAGGACACCTTTTTCCGTCATGTTCAAAATTTACTTGCATGAAGATCAAAATATACGGAGTATATATTTTGTATATGGTGAAGACGTAGCTAAGAATAACATAAATTTAAGATGAGTAATAAACATCGAATTAACTACGAAAATTTAAGTAAAATTATAACAAACCTCTTTATTTAATACGACATTTATCGGTATAATTAAACTCTTCTGTTACCTTAAGCTTAGAACTATAGATGAACAAAGCATGTGAAACTCCCATTATGTCTCATCATAGCCATTCATAGGGAAAAATTAATTGAAGTAACATATACATAAACATAAAAAATATTAAAAATATTTGAAACCAAAAATGGATGCATTAATGATATTGGGCCAAGTGAAGCAAATGTGGCGAAATAACTAAGATGGAGATCTTTATGAACGATAGATTGCATAATCAAAACAAAACCACAACAGATGCTGTATAGCGTTCTATTAATGAATTTTTTACTTTAAAAAAAAAAAATTCACGTTCTCTTTGTATTATACGGAAGTACTAACTTTGTGTCGCCTCGCGGCCTCGCTCTTTTTAAAAAGAAAAATCAAAGACATTGGGCTGGGCCCAATTTCTATGAGTCGGTAATCACATGGTTTAGGTTAGGCAATATAATTTGAGTTTTGATCCAGTCAAAACTTGTCGCAGTGCCCGATCCACGACCGATAAGGATAACCCGAAGCCGGCCCAGATTTCAGTTGCCGTAATCCAAGTGGCCCATATTGTATCAGCTTGACTGGTGTTAACAAGCTAACAAGATTTATGTTTTTCATTATTATTACAGAGTATTTTTTTTTATGACAACGCACTTTTTGTTTTTGCTCTAAGAGCAATTTTGATGCTAACGAGATTTAAACTTTGGTTATAGGCACCATCTCTCATGTCTTTATCAACTAAGGTAAGTAATATCTGCATTTTTTTTTTTTTTCACTTTTTTGTTGGTGTTAGTAAACTCAAAATAATTCTGATTCATCTAAAATGTGAAATTGGGCTGGTAATATTAGAACAAAATAATGTTATATACGAAAATTTATGTGTGACCGTTTATGTTAGTTGAAGCAATTATTTTCATTTTAAAGTTAGCATTATATATGTGAAATTTGATTGGTGTTTAACTAAAACGGCTTTATAGAAGAATTTGTGTTTTCTTCCCTGTTTGGCGAACGGATCATGTCAACTGCTCTAGAATTATTTTCGGATTAAGGCTTTGTCGTAGTTGTTATATAAGTGTTCCTTTGTACTTGGTCTACTTGTAACAAAGAAGGTAGAAGAACACAGGGTGTCTCATAATTAGAGTGAAGAGATGCATGACAAAATCATTAATGAAAGTCAATCTACATTGATTCAAATTGCACAAATTAAATGAGTTTTTGAAATTTATTCCCATTTTTTTTATTATAATATTGAGAATCTTATTCAACTTTTTTTTTCCTTGCTTTGTAACCATCTTTTTGAATCTAATCTGAACTCATCACATTGTCTGCTTAATTCCCTATTGAAAAACATAATCTTCTAGGATAAAATCTGATATGTTCACAATTGGGATTTGCTTGAACTCTTGAAGTGTCTATTTTACCAACCAAAATCTATAATTATATCTTCTATGCTTGTTAATTAATTGTTAAATATCGCTTTCAATCGTGATCATACAATCGTCTCCATATCCTTGCTCTTAGTCAGTTGTAGAGTAACCTTCAAAATCTTTACAAAGACTTCTAAAGTGTCTCATACATTATTCTAAAATATACTCTAGACATGTTTCGTCGTCTATATCCTTCGTGAAATAAAAAGGAGTCAGATGTAAACAGACTTCTCGTCGATTAATTACTAATTATAGTTTTCAATCATGATCATAGAATCGTCTCCTTATCCTTACTCTTAGTCGTTATAGACTTATAATAACCTTCAAAACCTTTACAAAGATTTATCTAAGGTGTCCCATGTGTTATACCAATATACACTAGACATGTTCAAACATCTATACCCTCGGCGAGATAAAAAGAGTTAGATGTAAACAGACCTCTTCTCGTGTATCCTTAATTCTATATAGTTCTTGTACAATAAGAGGACAATAACAATATGAATAACTAGTTATTATATACATATATACATCAATTTGATTACAAGTAGTGTACTTAGTCAAATGTTTAATTAAAGCCTAGTGTCAATTTATATATCAAAGACTTTGCAATCAAATTGATGTACTCCTATATAATAACTAGTACTACATCATATTGTCATTGTCAACTTATTGCACGAAAACTATATAAAATCCAACAATTAACAAGGTCCATATGTGTCTTGGAATTTAGCAAATTCATATGAAATTAATTAGTAATTATTATGATTACAACCTTTTAATTAACATTCTCTTTGCCTTACAATCTATAAGCTAAAGACATAACATTATTAGTTGGCAAGACACCCTTATGTCCTTTCCTAGAATAGAATGTCTCAAAGTTCCCAAACTCTCCTAAAACTTCCAATCATAGACATCTCAAAAACACCATGTCCTTCTTCTTTGCCTTCCCTTTTGAAAGCTTGTAAGGAATGGGGATTCTTCCATATCATTAACCATGGTGTTTCTAATGAGCTTTACACCAAATTATCGTCGTTTTCGAAACAAATTTTTAGTCTTCCTTTAGACACTAAGCTTAATCTTGGTCCTTCTTCTTCTACAAAAAGCTATACTCCTCAGTTTATAGCTTCTCCTTTCTATGAAGGTCTTAAGGTTTCGGGACCCGACTTGTTTTCTTCCGCTGAATGTTCTTCTAATGTTCTTTTTGGCCAAAACAATCATGAATTCAGGTAACTATATATTTACTCTTATATATATATTCTTTTGACTTTCATGTATATGATCAAGAAACCCATTACTAATCACACCAGTGTCTCAAAAATTCCCGCCTATAGCTGAATAACCAGTAACGCAGCCAAAACTCCTAGAGTCTAGCTATGGCCATTTTATATTTTGTTTGTTTTATTATGAGGTCCACTACCATGTGGATATGCCACAAGGAATAAACTACCAGATATACGCAGTCTTACTCTTATCAATCAACACCTCACAAATCACAACACAATGGAGATATCAGCTAGCATAGCTGGTAAAGTCATACGAGTTGGTACTCATGACCTAGGTTCGATTCCTGTCAACAATATATAAGCCCTAGTGGCTCACTTTACACCAAAAAGAACAAATCACAACATAATTAAAGCGTATAGTTTAATGAGTCATTTTGCTTTAACTTATTCGAAGATTTACAAGACATTTTCTCATGTATGTCGATTTTGTTTGACAGTGACACAGTGCAAGAGTACGGTGACAAAATGACATACTTGGCTAACCAGATTATAAAGGTGTTACTTACGATCTTAGGAGACGACTTCGAAGACAAGTTCTATAAAACAGAATTCAGCAAATGCTATGGATACCTAAGAATAATACAGTACAGCACACCAAAACCCTCACAAGAACAAGTAGAAGGACTAGGGAAACACACTGATATGTGTTGTCTAACAATTCTATATTCGGACGATTCGAGCAGTCTTCAAGTAAGATCAAAAGATGGTGAATGGATGAATATAGAGCCTTGTGAAGGAAGCCTTGTGGTGAACTTAGGAGACATGTTTGAAGCTTGGAGTAATGGAATACTAAGATCTTCGGAACATCGAGTTATTTTAAGTAAACGAAGAAATCGACTTTGTTTGGCTTTCTTTTGGAGTTTTGAAGATGATAAGGTGATCTTTGCACCTCAAGAAGTTGTAGGAGAAGGAAATAGTAGGGAGTTTAGACCATTTGTTTGCAATGATTATGTGAGGTTTAGAGAGTTTGATGATAAGGAAAAGTATGAGAAAGTAGGTCATACTGTTAGAGATTTTGCTGGTGTTAATGGTTACTCCGACTCACCGATGTGATGTCGTGTCTGATACCTGTCGGAGAGTGTCGGATATGGCTATTTTATGTGAATTTTTTTGTTTTCTGGTCTAAAGTGAAGTGTCGGAGTAACATGGATTAGATGTGAATTTGTGAGTATATGATTCTTTAGAATAAGAAGAAATCGATCATTATAACATCTTGTTTGTTGAGATGTGTATTGTATCATAAATGATGTTATTTTTTTGTCATAATGTGAATATGTGATTATTGTTGCTACAATTATGGTTATCGAATTTGCTATGAATATGCCCTAGTTCTATAAGAATGTGTGTTATTATATGTATTTTAAATTTTTCAGTAAGCAGCCGAATAGAATTTGTTTTTAACGATCTGCGATTCATAGGATACTAAAGTGAATCCAATAACCCTGACTATAATGCAGGTCATACTAAAGAGTTATCGACTCAATTTTCATCACATGCAAGTCATGTAAAGTTACATGAATCGACAATTCAACTCTCCTTGCCACGATATAGGCGGAAGCTTTTGAGACATCAGATTGATGGCGTCATGAATCATGATACATGTCTTTCTAGATATACAACCCTAAATTTAAGGAGCACAACTTTGAATATTTAACCCTAAAATTATGGAGCATGACCCTGAAATTGTCTATCTAATTGCATGATTATTATCAAATAAAATTCTTAACGTATAGATTTCTTTCCATACCAAAACATGTGATATTAAACAATGTAATTATCACTAAAAGTTAAAATCTACGTACATTTTTTTTCTCAAACAGCTGGTTAGACTTCGATTGTAAGGACCATTACATTATTTATATATGATTGCTTAGAGTTCGTTAATTAGGACTTTAGGGTTTATAATTCGACTTGACATGTTCCATGTATGTGGCTTATAATTTGTTGCTATTGTTTATGGACTTACGTTAGTCTTAATTACGCCGTTGATTAACAAATTTAAAAGGTTCTAAGAGTCGGGGTCTAACATTTACAGGCCTAAAAATCTGTCAAAATTAGTAAAATTAGTATTAACGAAACTTTAAGGTAAATATGCACGCGGCAGTGTTAAAGTTGATTTTCTAATTATTTGAGACCCCCAAATTATTATTTTGATACATGGTTCTTGAACTTATTTAACGATTATAATCAATTATAATCAAACAGAATAATTATTCGACATAGAATCATAGATGCATGTCAAGTGTTAGATTAATTAAGATTTTACGTAAAATCTTAGTATAAGCGGATTGCAAAAACAAATTATAAATGAAAAATTTATTAGAAACTTTGATCAACATATTTCAAGGGACATGCTAAATCCCGCACACCATTAAAATTATTAGTAATTTTGTACTACCTTTGTAAAATGAAGTAAATTTTCCTATTTTAAAATATGTCAATCCATATATCGTATAAGCAGCATGTTAGCAAAATTGGTATATTGCTCGTCCAAACCTATTAAAATGCTTGAATATGCTAAAAAATCTTTCAACGTGTCATTTACCAAACACCCATTATAATCCCCTAACCCTAATCCCCTATCTATAAAAGCTCAAGCAATTCAAGGTTTCCCATTGGCTGCACAAATTCAGGGAAATTGTACCCCCTTGTCCCCCACGTTTTCAATATCAATTAATTTACCTCTCTCCACTTTGGAATTAATTACTCTCTCTCCTAAATTCTACATCTATGAACTATCTCCTTATTTCTGAATTCTGAATTAATTCCTGCATGTAACTATGAACTATATGATATAAATATATCAAAACTATATAATATCAAATATATATAATTTCTGAAATCTGAAATGAATGACATAATTAATCAGGAAACAATCACATGAATACAAAAAAAAATTAAACCAAAAAAAACGAAATCAACAAAGCGAAAAATTAATTACAATCGATTTATTAAAAAATTACACACTCAAAAATTAATTACAATACAAA
>JAGPOY010004141.1:0-12307 GCA_018983105.1 Silene uniflora | reverse complement strand
CTTCAATCAATAATTTGTTGTGTGTAAAGGATTTTGTCAAGGTATTTGTCATGAC
Source organism: Silene uniflora (assembly GCA_018983105.1). Taxonomy (NCBI): domain Eukaryota; kingdom Viridiplantae; phylum Streptophyta; class Magnoliopsida; order Caryophyllales; family Caryophyllaceae; genus Silene; species Silene uniflora. The sequence continues at coordinate 12,252 of JAGPOY010004141.1, read as the reverse complement.
GACCAGTCCGTGACTTTACCAGTTATCTAACCGACATTTGCGTTGTTTTGATCCGTCTTCTTGTTGATATGAATTCAAATATTCAATCATCATATATACTTCCTACGAGCTTATGCCTTGCGTCTTCTGCCTTCCGATATTTGCCCTTTGAAACTTTGAGAGTAAAATCGAGAATTAAGCATTCTTTACAAACATAACCCGAGTAATAGCTAACATCTGGTTTGTTTTGATCAGATATGTTAATCAACATATATTTATTTACATCCTACGGGCTTAGGTCCCTTTCAGTTCCAGTCTTCCACATTCCACATTCAGAAATTTCGAAAGCTGAAGTGAGAATTAAGCATTTGTAATTTCGTATATACATGACCCGAATAATAGTTAGTGACGTCCAAAATCGCATGAAATTCTTGTCAAAGTACCTAGTATATTACATGGCAGACGTGATTCTAATTTTTAAGAATACATGACAATGTTTTTTTTTTTTTTTGGTACATAAGAAGGGCGAGATCCGGAGAATACAGGACAATGTGACATGCATGTTATAGTGTTAGCTAACTGAAATCTTAAATAATAAATAATATTTTAGTTGATAATTAGACAACAAGACGGTTTGGCCGAGTGGTCTAAGGCGCCAGATTTAGGCTCTGGTCCGAAAGGGCGTGGGTTCAAATCCCACAGCCGTCATTCTTTTTGGTGATTTTTTTTTTTTATTTTCATTTGTGAAATTTATAGTCTCACTTTCTTATTAAGAACATGTGACTGAAAAACTGTACTTGCTATAATAAAAAAGTGGTTTTGTATGCCTTTATACAAAATACGATTTTCTTACAGCTTCGGGACCTTATTTTGACATTTAGAACATTGCATCTCAAATCCATTGGACGGCCTTTCATCAGCAAATGACACAAGACGATGGGTTCTGTTTATTATATTTTCCTCCCTAAAGTTTCAGACTTTCAGTCTATCCATTATCTGAGATCGTATTTGGTCAATGTAAAACAATGGTTTCAATCAGTTTCGCAAATTTTTTTAGTATATCCATTGACCATTATCGTTCAGTTTCGATTTTTACTCTGGAATCTGAACAGAAAACAATGGTGTCAAACAGTAGCTAATCTAGTTATCTGATACCGTGTTTGTTGCTGAGTATATAAGTAATATGACATTGCTTATATCACATTAGAAAAGTAATTAACAATAGTTCGAATTGTCATCAGACATCGTAAATTATGTTTTTAATACAGAAGCAATGTGTTCAAACTGTAAGTTGATGAGTGAGGAGGTATTGCTATCATCCACTGTAAGTTGATATCTGTATTCAGCATCTCATTCTGAACAATGTCGAAAGTCGTATACTTAACTCCAAACAATCGGCGACAAGAATTATCTTCGTGCAAGAGAATTTGTCGAAAAATGCTGTAGTGTTATAAAATGATAAAAAAAAAACCGTGGGTGTCAGAAGATCAGCGCAAAGCACTCGAAGAGCAGCCCAGTTGGGTCTCACTGAGATGCAACATCAGGCATCAATTGGCTGAAAGTTTCCCCTTCTGTTAGCCGTCCTGAGAACAATTGAAACATGTTGGCCAAACGCCACATCAATTAACAGCACGATCGGCTATAAGCCATGCGCAAACAAAAGCAGACACTCCGCAGAACAGTAAATTAAGTTATAAAAGAGATGTTACTATGCAAGTACCATGACCTGAATCTCAGTGACAAGAATGGCCTACGGAAAAACTTTCAGATCGTATTGATGTGCTAGCACACAAGTGTCATGTTCACACACAGTCAATTATAACTGGACATACAGATATACAATTATTGTTTACTGAGTGGAATTTGGAAAGAAAGTCATTCAAGAGAGAGAATAAGTTTTCAGGATATCAAATTTAACAAACTGTAAATACAGCGTTCGAAAAACTCCCAGTGGTGGCATTCAAACCTTTAGTTATGAGTATTATGACATGCAACACTTGTAAATACAGAAAGGATCAGAACATCTAAGACTATGCAATTGAAGGTTCAGAAGAAGTACTTCGCATGAATGTGACGTCCATAAGGATTTAATGTCAATAACCATATTGACATAATTTAGCATATCTAAATTCAGTATCGCTTACCTGAAGACACATATTCTGGCAAGCTGACATACTTTGGACATGAAGATTTTGATAAATTAACCTCCGTTTTGACTCCTCTGGTAGCACAATCTCGAGGCTGTAACAACATCATTATCATACAGTTTAGATTGGTAAAATTCATGTTCAATTTTGCACTTTATTATATCGCATTTGAATACAGTACCCAATTATACTCCAACCTAAACGGCAGACAGATAAGTTGGATATGAAGGTTTAAATTAAGACCATTAAGCTATCATAGCCGGTGATTCCAAAGAGCCAAAAAAAATTATGGTAAAAAAAAAGGTGTCTTCGAGATTGAAAGGAAGCCAGTTGGTCAAGAGTATCGCCCATAGTAGTAAAGGTTTCAAATCTCAACCCTAGCAAGAAAAGAATCACACGTATCTAGTGCCATCCTTGCAAAGTCCCAAGGTTGGGGACTTGGGGGAGGAGTGTAGTGAAAGGTGCCTTCCATTTTAAACCGCTAGCAATAAATAATCGGAAAAAAAGGACCAAGAGACAAGAATACAAGATCACAGGCACACAAAAAAGTTACATAAACCAACATAAACTTTGAAATATAAGCATGACCACAAGATTCACATGTATAAGCAGTTCAATACCAAGACCTTGCAAAAGGTAATATCAAAATTTCTCAGCTCTAACCTTGAAATCCTTATAGAAGCACAAATGGATTTCCTGAATAGCACCTTTGGAGCAAGATATCAAAGGCGTGGTGTGGAAAGCATTCTCAATAGCAGTTATGACGCCACCAAGAGGATACTTTTCAGAGTTTGAAGGTACATATCCAGCTTCACGCAGTACTTCCTGCAATTTTGCATTATTAAACAGTCATCAGGAAGTAACAGAAATACAGAATAATAGAGTGCTATTAAATATAACTGATATTAAAGACCATTTAGGAATTTGAGTAACATTCAGAAAGCAGATAAGGAGTTCTCAGACTGCAAGTTCAAAGCCAACACACTTACTGTGACATTATATTTGAAGTAGATGTTGAGAGTTGTCAAAAAATAATTATACTCGTCTCCTGTGACTGAAGCAGAGCAGGTTCCATGCTTTTCTGTGAAAAATAGTTAATCTAAACATGAAATTTCTGATGAACAGTAGCTTAACGCAATAATAAATGAGCGCTTAAATATGGAACAAAAACTTGAAATTGCTTACCCCACTATGATGTAAACGATGCAACCAACCATGATAAGAAAGAAAAGAGACAAAGTGTCAGATAACATTAAGAAAAATATAAGCAGCTCCAAATCAAAGAAAAATCCAATCACCTCATGTGCGTAAAATGATCCTTTACTTCCATGACATGTTGACGTTGAGCCACAGCTAAGAGTTGGCCAATACTCATAAAGTGCTTTTTCCAGAGTTGAGATCTAGATACAAGAAAATCAGTTAATAGGTAACAATCTCAGTATTTACTAGTAACTGCAAAAGTCTATGCAACGTAAAATTATGAGCGTTAGAGCTCCTAGACTAATCCAGAAAATCAGAGAACAATCCTTACCCGTGATTCAACATTCAAATGCTAGCGTTAGCACAAACCATGAACAAATAATTTAGAGAATTTACAGTCACGTGTTCAGCATTCAAATGCTACTATGCTAGTAATGTTGTTGTTGTTTTCTTTCAAAAGTCCTACTTCCTTTCTTAATAAACAAGTCTTTCAGCTAAGATTCCCTAGTTTGTGAAATTTATTAAGCATTCATAATTAATCTAAAAACTTCAATTAGCAAAAATTAAGTTCAATTGTCTAAAACATCAATGAGGTAGAAAACAGAGGAGGTAGAAACTTTTAGCTTTCAAACCCGGTTAAGTAATCCTCTTATAAACTTGTAAGAGTAATATTGCCTCCATTCTCATAGAATCATAGTACAATTACAGACAGAAAAATCGAACTGGAATGAGTAAAAGCAAGCACATTGATGATGAGGATTGTAAACAAAGATGCAATACCTCTTTCATGTCAAAACTGTCGTTGCTGCAGCAAGCAGGCCAGCCTCCATCATTGTAGTCAGCCCAAAGCCCATCTGTAATATGAAATTTAAATTAAAAGGAATTGGAATTCGGAAGTTGGAAATTGAATAAACATTCATCTTCAAATGTCCTTAAATTGAATACTTACGGATCGTGAAATGTTGAGGCGCACCTGAACTGGAAAAAAAAAATCGACATAGAATTAGTAGATCAGTTTCCTTGTATCTTTAAATAAGCAGTTAAATTTGCTACTTCATCCACATCATTTATTGTCTCAGATTATCGAAAAAGTAAACAGTAACAGTCAATCATCAAATTTTACTTCAAGATCACATTAATGACTCGAAGGCCGAAGCCAAGTTTAACTATCCTCCAACTACTGGCTCCAAGTGATGCAAGAATCAGTACTGACTGCAGAAGGTTTATTTTAATTTTGACAGCAGCACAGGAGTATTAAATTCGTAATCTTATTTTTGAAGCTCTAAAGCACATCTATATGGTAAGAACATTACCAATTACACTATCCTCCAAATCCGTGAACTTATTAAGGTCGCATCATTCTCTATTTCTCTCATAGCTGGAATCACAAAGCCTCACAAATCACAACTAATAGAGTTCATTCAGCAAAGTTCAAAACTTTTCCAATGATTCTTTCCGCTTCCATACTATCATTTACTTATCATATTTGCTTCTCAAACTTAATAAATCGGTAGCCACTTTCTATCACGCCTCCTTCGCCTCCCAAGTCTAATATATTGCCCAATAACAACACGAGATGTCATCAAACGGGAAACACAGCATAGCTCAGCATAAGTTTCCTCAAACTAAATATCAATCATAACCATTGTATTCCCGAGCACTTGTCATCATTACTATTTACTTCCAATATAGATTGTTACAGCTGACTAACAAGTATCGTGACAATGGAAAACTGTGCAGTGGCGAAACAAGGATTTGCAGTCTGGAGGTAAGGGGAGACGACTTTAAGAGGACGAATTATTAATTCAATAGGTGAATAGCGTAAGCATTAAACAAGAAAAAGATCGAAACTTTTAACTAAAAATTTCTAATTCTTCATTGCCGTACCCCGTACCACGTCATTACTCCATTGTTCAATTTCCTTAGCTCAGTGCCTCGCTATAGTAAGCACTGCTATCACGTTTCCCATCCTAATTTTCTGAATTGGTTAAGCTGTACGATGACATTCTATATCGGCCATCTTCCAAGTTCCAACCCAAGCATAAACAAAACCTTGCCAATTTTAGAAACTTATTAACGATCTAATCCTATAAAACTAGCAAATCAAATCACATAAAAAGTCAACTGAGGAACACAATACAATACTCAGTTTCCTATGAGGCCGTTTTACATTACTATTGTCTAAAAGTTACTCCCTCCGACCGTCTCAATTATTTGTTTAACTTTAATTAAAATATGGCTAACAGATAATAAAACAGTAAACAAATGACTAAGACGGAAATATTTAGTTGCTAAAACCGTCTTACATAAGTATTTGTGCACAACAATTAATAAGATACCTTCGGCAACAACCGTTGATTTTGCAACACTTTTGAGTACGACGACAATAAGTTCCAGGCCATTGAAGAGCTAAGACGAAGTAATCAAACTCACGTTGATTACTACTACGGACTTGTATTCCGCCATCATCGTCGACGAAGCTTGCGGAAGACGGAACAGCGAAGAATAACGCGATGATCAAAGCAGAGATGGTTGTAATAGTGATTGCGAAGAGTTTCGCCATTGTTGTTTTCTAATTGTTCGATGAATTATGAGGTTTCGTAAGTCAATTAAATTGGATCAGTTCTCCAATAATATGGTGTTGTGTTGTCCGAGAGCAGGTGAGGATATTCGTTACGCGATACTTTTGGCCTACTAGATTCTCGTGACATGATTCCTTGATTGGTCGGTCCATCAAACCCGGAAAGTGTGCCTGAAATTAAAGTTGGTCTAAGTCGTATAGTATGACCCGATCCGAGAAGCCTGATTGAATTCGAGCAAACCCGTCAATTTTATAGGAGCCTGAAATGTTGCAGATCGGACCTGATCAAACCTGACACGATAAGACCCGTTATCTGAGTCAACCCAGTTAAGGTAGACCGGAAATCAACTCGACCCGACTCGAGATGATCAGTAACCCAAGTTAACCCGACATTCGTTTCAACACGACCCAACACGAGTTAAGAATTGGCCCGACGCATAAATGACCATGGACCTGATGCTAATGTAAGTCATGAACGAATTTGACTTGAATGTGATATGACCCGACCTGACTATTCGACATACCTGATTGCCACCTCTACCTGAGAAGTAGCTAAACTGAATTAGAATCGATTTGAGCATGTCATTTCTATATGCAGTTACCACTTACCACGTCATAAATAAACCGAACGTAAAATATAATTTCACACGAATTTTGAATATAAGAGATAAGTCGAAACACTATTTTGGTTCACTCCTTTTAACCGTTGAGACAAAAGTAGCTAAACTGAATTTTGGTTCACTCCTCTTAACCGTTGAGACAAAAGTAACTCGACCTTAATAATTCAATACTTAAAACTTAGGTCGCTCAAAATGAAATGTAATTGAAATACCCAATGATAACACATTTTTAAAAAGTGGAAAAAACTAAGTAGACTCAACTTGGTAATACTTCTATAACCTAACCCATTTAATTTTTCTATAACTAAACCCAACTTGTTTAAGCTATCTATTTCTTAACAGTTTCAACCCAATTCACTCGTTTAATTGTTAAGACTCACTAACCCAAGCCAACTTTCATAACCCATTATCCAAACCGATGAATGTTAATTTAGCCTCTTAAACAGGCTGGTTAGATTATCGAGTTACCCCAAATAAAGTTATGACATTTAAATAAATGGGACGAATACATGTCAAGTTCGTGTCAAAATACTAAAACCCTAACTCGACCCCATATAAGTTTCGTCTACTACATCAAGAAGTTGACTAGTCGAGGGCGTCGCTTGGCCTCATGTAGTTTCTTTCTATACTTTTTAGTTTTAGTTTTAGTTTTCTCGTTCTTTGTTTCATTTTGGGCTAATCCCACCTCTCTTTACCAAAAAAAAAAAAAAAAAAAAACAATTTGACCTTAATTTCCTAACTTCATTCAAAATCGTCTCGTATTTTCGAGCACCGCACACCTCTAACGGGTTAGCCGAGTACGGAGTAATAAGGTTGAATAAGGCAAAATTCAATTTGGGGGAAGATCTGGGCATCGGGCACCCCTATTTCCCGATACAAAGGGTTTTAATTTTTAGTTTCCACACACAAAAACAAAACGAAAAAACAACGACAACGACGGACCAGAGAGAGAAAGATAAAACTAAACCCGAACACAAACTTCCCGCTACATCTTCTACAACTCGATTCCCCTAATTCTTCGTCGTAAACTCCAATTTCACTTGATTTTAACCTAATTTTTCACCAATTCCAAACAGGTATACTTTAATTTTGCACAATCTTTTAATTTCTTCTTTACTTAGTGTTTCAATTCGATGTCAAATTGATTGTTTTGATGCATTATTGCGTTTTTTAGGTTAAGATCATGTGTTTTTTGTAGGTAATTTGATGAATTTGGATTATTTTAGTGTTTTAGGGGGTTATTTAGTTGATTAATAGTGTTCTTTAATGTTACGTTATGATTCTAGGGTTTCTGTAACTTCAAGCGGCATTCAATTAATTGTCTCTGAGGTGTTTAATTGGGGTTGAACTGTTGATTTGTATGTTTGTAACCCTGGGTTTAGGTATGAATTATTGATTTGTGTGGTGGTGTAGTCTTGTGATCTTGTTTTTGTATTGACCGGGTTTTTCCGAATCTTTTGGACAAAGTATTTAAGTTATAGACTGGTAAGCAGCTTTCGGAACTTTGCTCGTAAAATATGCTGTCTGAGGTTTATGGGTAAAGTTTTCCCTAATTCGGAGTAAGTGAAGGTTTTGTTGACTAGTTAGGGAAGAGAGAAGCATGGAATACACTATACAGAATCTGTATTACGATATCCCTATTGAAATAGAAGGGAGTGTGTCATTTGGGTGGGTTGGGTTGGGTTGGGTTGGGTCGGGTGGAGGGTTGCGGTAGGTATTTGGAAGAATGGAAGTGTAATTTTCAATCGAGGTGGATTGTTTGGCTGGTGTTTTTGATGAAGGTATTCATAGTAGGTTTAGAAGTAGCAACGAGCCAGTGGTGAGCTAGTGGTGGTACTTGTTCTGAAGCAGGTTTGCCTCCATTTTTATTTTTGTTGTTAGACAACTTGTTCTCTGTGATAGAATAAATATTAAAGCATGAAGGATCAGAAATAAGAAACGAGACTAGAGTTCTTTAATATATTGTCAAGCACGAATTATTTGGGTCTGTGATAGAGTCAAATTCAACGGGAGTGTCTGTATATGATAGTAGTTTGCATTTCGTAGCCAGTTGTATGGTTTTAGGTGTAATTTTTGAGGTGGAGAGTCCTTCGCCATTCTCACTCACAAACCCCTTATAGTGAGTAGGTTATTGCCTCTGTTAATTTAGCTGCTGCTGCAGTCACAGGAAGCAAACTAATATAGCAATAATATTACATGTTTTCCTGGGCAGTAGTTTTTCTTAGTGCACAGTGAGGCAACAAAGTCAATTGGTGTTGGATTCCTGTTAGGCTTCACCCTGTAGGTTTTAGCATGTCACTGGTTCATGTAGCAAAGTTATACACTTGTTTGATGTTCAATTGTCAGAAGTAAAGTGATGACACACATTTGTCATATTTACTATTAATGTTAGTAATAGTAACTCATAGCTAGCCAAAATTCATCTTCCACTTTGGCAACTTGCAGAATTTAGTTCTCACTAGGGGAAAAAACATTGTTGTCAGGATATACTTTTTTTTTTTTTTTTTTTTTTCCCCTGCTAGCTTATTCCCTTATTTTATTGGAATCACTACGTATGACGCCTTTTTTAAGAATGTTGTCTTGCCTTATTTTTAGGCAAGTGGATGAGTGAACGTTGTGCTTTGTGCCTTGGCCACCTAGCGCCTCGGTGCGCCTTGCGCATTTTCAAACTAAGACGTTGTGGAACCTGCTTGCTTTTGTAAGGGTATTATGATCTTTTCAGAGTGACTATCCATTTAGGAAAAAGTGGTTAATAGAATGAATCCGAAGAAAAATATAGTGAATCCATCGAATGGAGTATTTTCTTATGTTGTTCCCTTCAACTCCTTTTGTATAAGATTTCCTCTCTGTATACTTGATAGTATTCTTTGTTACTCAACTCTCAGGCAGAATGCTTTTTGAAAAGCTCTTTTTACCATAGAGTATAATCTTTTGCGAAGACTTACATTGCTCTCGGTTACATTGCTCATCAAGTGTTTTGGTATAACATTAAGTGTGGTCTCTTGTAATTAGTTTATTCTCTTCATCCCATTTGACTTTTGTGGTCTAACCACCGATATTTTCTCACTGTTTTCAGCTGCTACAATTTTTTAAAATTATAAACTTAAAATATTTGTATTGATAAAACAAGCATATTATTTTATTTTTGTGATTATACATATATTTGTCGAAATTAGTGGTAAATTTGTATAAATTTTCCACCAAAGTCGAACTGGGATAATATATATTGGTTGGAATGATGGATGCAATACTTCGTACTAATTAAGGAGGAAGAATACCTAAAATATTGCATAAAATGAAACATAAAGGTTGTGCCTTGATTTGACCCTATTAGTTTCATTCCTTTGGTTTAGAATTTTATCCAAGATCTATCATATAAACCTGTAAATTAACGAACTGGCTGGTACTTTTGGTACAAATTGAAATCAAAATGTTGTGAATCGTTTTAGGACGGAGCCAAAAGCTGTCCAATATTTGATTCCTGAAACTTGAATGTCTCTTTTGGTAGGTAGCTCATAAAGTATTGGAGCGACACGACAATTGAAATTTAAAGTTTCCACCTCTGCTTGAGTCACGCCGGTGTTCTTCAAGGTGATTGTGATTTATCTGATGAAGTTTGCACTTTGCAGTAAGTAGGATGCTATATTGAAATTTTATTGTTTTCAAACAGTTTGTTTCTTTTTATTGTTGGTAGTTGAGAGTGTTCGGGAGCTATCTGAGAATTGAAATTTAGAGTATCATCTCTGCTTGAGCCACACCGGTGTTCTCCAAGGTGATTGTGGCATATCCATGAAGTTTATAATAGGCCGCTATTTTGAAATTTTGATGTTTTCAAACTAATTGTTGGCTTTTATTGTTGTCGGTAGGTAAGAGAGTGTGGGCCTATTGGAAAATCTATTCTTGGGAGCCAGGCCTCTTTCGGAGAAACACTGTTCTTTATATTTCAGGTGATTGTTGCAACATGTAATGAAGTTGACATGAATAATGTTTTTTGTGCGCGATGGGAATCTTGTTGTTTTTAGCACGATTAAAGACATTTTTATAGTCTGTTTCTGTTTTGTAATTTGATTGTTATACTTGGTCGTAAATTTTCTTGTTGTTTAAGTAGCTCACACGTGATTGTTGAAAGGACACACGACTTCTTTGCACATTAGCTACATTCATCTATCCCAAGTTTTGTCTGACTTTATAAAACTTTTTTCTTTCTTTTGATTCTACATGGAAGAGTGTAGATAAGTTGATTATGATACTATTACGGAATAGTCCGAAACGAAGTGCCGTCTTTTATGACCTTTCCCGTGTTGACTTTAGTCTTATTATTCTGTTCCGTTTACGGATTTTGAGAGGATGCAAGGAGAATAGAGTGGTGTGGACCATTTTGTAGTGCGTAGATTGGGGTGGCTGATGAAGAGAGATACATGGGTTTGTATTCCTTTCCCTTCTTATAAGCCAATTCCTTCATTTTGGGACCATTGGGCAGCTTTAGGAAGAATTACTACTGGCTGCCCTCCCCCCACCCAATTCTCTTCTTCATTGTTATCCAAGCACACCATAAATGGTGGTGTTGGGTCCATGTAGCTAAACCAATCCACTTGCTTAATAACTGATTGGTTGTTACCCTAAGCGGCTAAGCCTAAAAGGCGGGACCAACACAATGTTCTTTTCGGAGGATCCATAATAAAAATTACATCATTCAACCAACTACTACTTCACAATGTAAGAAGCACATACAATTTAGTGATCCCTTGTGCTCTGTAGTCTCTTTTGTTATAAGAGTAGTGAGTTTTTGGTTCCAAGTTTTGGAGAAGTTGTAGGGCACCTCGATTAATTTTTAAACCAGAGTTGGATACATCCAACAGTCATCAGTGTGAACTGTGAACTTTGAAGACTGTGTATAGTGTTGTCCTGATTGTTTTTCTGTTGTTTACAGCTAGTTGATGAAGGTTTGCCATGTGTTGAAATGTTGATTAATGGAGTCAGACAACCAAAAGTTTGGAAGAGGTAAATGCATAAATTTGATTTTCGTTATGTGTCGTGTTGATATCATAAAAAAACAATCCATCCCATGGCCACTATAGATAACGTTGATATAGGGGTCTGTGGGAGGACTTAGATATGCATATCTTCTCGATGTTGACAGTTTTCTGGCATGTACAAGTGTGCAACTAGTCAACTAGCAAAGTTGACGTGAGACATATGTGGCACTGCTGTCTTGAAGTGTTTGCTTAAAATCAACATTTTGATTATCTAACCTAGATATTTTCAAATATTGTCACTTATGTCATTATCTGATTTAGAACATTTTGTTATTGTGAAGTTTCGGAGCTAAATAAACTGGTATCCCAACTAGTTAAATCGGCAATGTGAAGGATCTGAGAATGGATTTGATGTTATTCTTTCTTCTTGCTTACGTCCCTCTTTATTGGATCAGGTCCTAGGGAGCTTACCGGTGCCGTTGATCTGATAACTCATTATAAGCTGTTACCGCATCATGAATTTTTCTGCAAAAAGTCTCTTCCTGTGTCAGTCTCAGATACCCACTACCTTCACAACGTGGTTGGAGATACAGAAATCCGGAAAGGAGAAGGAATGCAGTTGGATCAGTTAATCCAAAACCCGTCTTATTCACAGGATGGAAAAACACGCATACGACCCTTTGATATGAACATTCTTAGTGAAGCCTTCCTTTTAAGGGATACTACCCCTGTTGAGCTGCCTTCTGTAA
>JAGPOY010004140.1:0-12104 GCA_018983105.1 Silene uniflora | reverse complement strand
GGTCAATTGCCCATTTCTTTCTTCCATGCGTTGGAGCATTTGTTGGAGTTGAAAAATAGCATCGTCCACTGGATCAACTCTTGACTCCTTTGGTTGGAGCATTTGTTGGAGTTGAGCCATACTTCTATCAAGTTCCGTTTCAAAACCCGTCGACAAAGTTTGTTGGCGGGCTACCTCCCGACATTGGTTGGCCATGGACTTTAGAAAAATCCAAAGCTCCCCAAAACGCATGTGGTAAAAACTGCCATTACTCATGTAAAGAGCCAAATCACGAGACTCCGCATTCATGCCTTCAATTAAAACCTGAACCAATTCAAAGTCATTATAAATAATTCCAAGAGAAGCCATATAATTGACATATTCGTCAAAACGAGACAAATAGTCATGAAAAGGTTGGTTTTGATTTTGAAAGAAAGGAAATACGGCCATCGGATGGATATGAGAATTCCCTTGAGATAGTTTCACCACCTGAAAAAGGCACTAAAACTATAAGAAAACCGTGAGATAAATCTCAAGGAACAAGTGTTCCTCAAGACAAAGAAAAAAAACAAGATAAAATTCAACAACTAAAAAGCAAACAAAACCGTGCTCCCCGGCAACGGCGCCAAAATTTGATAGGGTGTCGCACACCTATGCAAAAATACCCTAATGGTACAAGAAATTAATGTAGTATATAGGGGTCGAATTCCACAGAGAGCTCGGTTTTTTATTAAATAGTTGTTATGGATAGAATTATATCTTTGTAGGTTTAACGATTGAAGAGATTGGTTGGTTATGAAGCTAATAATAAAAACAATTAAAACAATAATAAAAGAATTGCCTAGAGAAATCGGGTCACACATGCAAATTATGTAGATGCTCAAGTTAGAACAAGAAAAGATAAAAGATGATAAATGCTAAACTATAGATTAATGTGACACCCGCCTCTCGGCTTTAGTGTCAATCATAGAACGGTCTAATATTAATCTCTCGATATGATTAGGTCGAACTACTTTGTCATTAACAATAGAATTAGAAAGGATTCTAGAGCCTCTCGATCTTACCAGGTCCCTTCACTATCACATGCAAAAGTCTTACTCAAATCCCAACGCCTCTCGACTTATGGAACGAGCTAAATCACTTAACCAATGTTTGTGTACTTTAAACAAGATTAATCTTTAACAAAGCAAACATGTGATAAACATATTATCGATATCAATTTATAGTGTTCCAACGATTATAACCAACAATTTATGCATGGTTTCCCTTTTGTCCCTAGACAAATGAAATCTACTCTAACATAATTAAACAAGAAATGCAAGCAAATGAAACAAACAACATAATAAAAGTAGAAAAGAAATACCTTAGAAGGAAATGGAAATGGAAATGAAGAACAATACTTGAATGAAAATGGAACTTGAGTATAAATTGCTTAAAGGAAATGTTTATAACAATATGTAAAACTAAACTAAACTATACTAAAACTAAACTAAGAGAATGAGAGAATTATGTAAAATGTAGTGTAAGAAGATTGTGTCAAATGATCGTATGCTCCCTCCTATTTATAGTAGAATAGGAGGTAAAACGTAAACATGCATTGAAGAGCAAAGACGGGCTAGATCAAGGCCGTCCCGATCGGGATCACATGGTCCCGATCGGGACCGTGACATTCCATGAGTTTTGTGTTAATTTCGTGCTTAAATGCTAAGGTATCCAATGTTGGCTCTTAATTGTGCGATTAATCACCCGGTTTAAGACCTTCATTTGGCATATTAAGAGTATTGAAATCTCATTTTCTCCACCTTAATTTGGTTTGACTTTGCATTATCTCACAATATGCCTCTTTACTTCCTTTGACAATTATAAAATGGATTGACTTCACATTTGTAAGATGTTGTATTGTTGGTCCATCAACTTATGATTAATGCTCATGCTCCATAAATTGTCCATTTTTCATGCTCCACTTAGCCTTCAATTTCTAATGTATCATTTTAGCTTAATTTGTAGTCATTTTAGCTCATAAAGCTAAGTCCACCTACGAAACATGTTAAAACACAAAATACACTAGAAACACTAATATTAGCTCAAAACACTAAAGATAAGTGCAAAATAACATGTAAATTAGAACTAACATAGGGGGATAAAATATACAAATTAGACACTTATCATACTTCTTGTGTGAAGCCTTGCATCATCATTGTTGTTTGAAAGAAAGTAGCAACTACAAAACGCAAACAACTTGAAAATGGTAAAAACGACCTTGAGGAACAAGTTCCTCAAGGTTAAAACACAACTAAAATAGACAAACAAACAAGAACTTAATCACGTAACACCGTCCCCGGCAACGGCGTCATTTTGATGAGCGAGTCGTTGTTCACTCAATCAAACTCATTTATACTCAACAAACTAGCTAGTAGTAAGTGGAGGTCGATCCATGGGACGGTGAGCTTTGGGTTCTAAGTCTATCTATCCTTATCATGCAAGTGTCATAATTATGGAGGATTTGTAGTCTAAACTAATGAAATCAATAAATAACAAGGGTTAAAACAACAAAGGAAAGAACTAGGAAGAGTGGGTTCACATAGGAAATCAAAGAGTAGTCCAAGGGATGAGTCTTAGTGTTTGGTCGAGGTCGTAATAAAATAGGGTCGAGGCATCCGATCTTACAACCCTTAGGTCGGAAAGGGTTAGCGACACGCGTACACCCTAACTCCCCTACTAGTCTAATGCACCGTCTAGCCTACCACTGTGGCTTCCGATATTACGGTGGAGGTTGAAAGGTAGTCTAGCAAGCCTTGAGGCTTCCAATCTTACAAGGTTTGCCTGGACGAAAGAGAATCAATGCAAGTTTTGTCATTCAAGCATTTCATCAAACATAAAGCATGCATAAGACTAGATAATACAACAACAATTTAATCAACCAAACAACTCATCATGATATATGGATTTACCCTTTAAACCTCCTGATGTAGTGTGTTTTGTAGGTGCTAAGGATGGTGATTTAGGTTTGACAAGAGTGTTAAATTGGTGGGATTTGATCGTTAAATGTCTTTATGTCGCGATATGAGAGGAATGTCTTATGTTGGATAAAAGACGGGTTTAGTGTGTTGATTTCATTGGGTTAGATTGGAGTGTTGGAGTTTGATGGATTGAATAAGAGAAGAGAAGGAGAAGCAAGGCGAGCCATGGGAGAGCCACGGGCGACCAGACCTCACAAGAAGAAGGTAGGAGAGCAGCGGGATCCATGGGCGAGTCGCGGGCGAGTGGCAGGCGACTGACGGGCGACCAGACCTCACAAGAAGCGGATAGGAGAGTAGCCCCCCCTTTGGGGGAGTCGTGGGCGAGCGGCGGGCGAGTCGCGGGATAGCCGCCCAGTACACAAGACGCGAAGCCCTTTCTTAATTTCCATATTTTATTATTTTGCTTTAATAAAAGACTTATTAATATTTCTTAGTTTTAGTATCTTTCATAATTCCTATTACGTATTATCAAGAACCCTAATATTATTTGTCTTATGCAAACAATGAGGAACTAATCCTCCCTTCTCGATTCAAGGTACTTTGAAGCTACAAGTTAATCAGTAGTGAGACCGTCTTAATCCTTTACTTTATACTTGAGTATTATTTATTCTCCGTTCATAATTTATGATTGTTGCATGTTTAATTGATTTGGCCAATTAATTATTTCATCCTTCGATTTACTGCAATTCTATATGTTTGATTCCGTAATTGTTCAATTCATTAGATAAAGTTGCAACCTTTAATCCAATTATTTGTATGCGTTTCATCGTAGTTGGGTAAAAGGGGGAATAAATATATAATTCGAACCGATAACCGCGTGTGTTAAAGGTCGTTATTTCCGTTGATTGTTCTATTCATTTATGTTAATGAATTAAATCTAGACACGTGGATTAGATTGTTCATTAATTAGGTTGCTTTGTCTCGCGTTTCGAACTGAGTAATATTATCTACGGAACATATAAAACCATTGTTTTACAACGGGATACTCAAGGAATAAAGTGGGATTAGTGGTCGACGATCAATTGTTAATTAGTAGTGGATAAACCTTGACTCGAGACCTTTTAGCCATCTGAATCCATCTTATTTACTTATTGCTTTGTCTTTTTAGTCATTAGTTATATTCAATCAACCAACCCCCCCTATTATTGTTACTTGTACTCTATATTATTGATGCGTGCATTTTATATAGCCTTTACGGTCCATTTTGGCACGCATTTCTATGCATTTTAGGTGACTTTACGTCACTTTATAACCCGAATATGCTACTTTGTGTTTTCTATGCCATTTTGCAGGAATATGATGATAAGTAGCGGAAACCGACCTAAAACTGTCCCAAGTGCGCATTTTAGGAGATGGAGGAAGACGGAGCGGAAACTCGTTCCTAGGGGAGCGTGAAAAGCCAAGCCAAAAGCCATTTGCTATAGATCTTGAAGCTGGACCAAAGAGAAGTGGTCGATCGAGTCCCTGCTGTACTCGATCGAGAAGGTTGGAAGACTAGAAGCCCTCGATCGAGCTGTCCTGTGCTCGATCGAGGGGAAGCCAAGGGAGAGTTGCTCGATCGAGGAAGTCAAGATCTCGATCGAGAGGTTTGCTGAAGGAAGTTGGTCGATCGAGAGCTTTAGGAGCTCGATCGAGTGAGATTTCTAACGGGCTTCTTGAGTCCGTGAGTAATTAGGTTTAGGAAGTTCTTATTTTGTTATAAATAAGGCATTGCACGCCATTAGCTAGATTTATCTCTCAATCTACGGTTAATCCACTCTTAATCGTCACTCTCTTAAACCAGAAATTTTTCTTAGCTATTACTGTTACTTTATTTCGGGTATTACGATTGGAAGAAATTGTGTTCTTTACGCCGGATCGCTAAGATTGTAATTCCTTTTCTCTCTAAATCTTAATCTTTCAATTATTAGTATTTTTAATCTCTTGTTCCTTTGCTTTATTTCTGCCTTAATTTCTTTTATGCTTTTTAATCTTATTATTATTATGTCGATTATTAGTTTTACAATTGTTTTTGATATTAGCGTAATTAAAAGCATGAGTAGCTAAACCCCATAATATGCTAGGTTGAGGAAAATTACGGTGGATGCATGATAGGGTAGTAACATGTTAGGTTAGTCTTGATGTTAGAAATCGTTCTATGCAATATAATTGTGATTGGTTAATTGAGTACACGCATGAGACCAATTGTTTAGTTAACCCCGACCTAGATCGAAAGATTGGTAGGTAAGACTTGCATAGATACAATAGGTGGCTCCTAATTAGGGCGAAAGTCAATTAGGGAGACCCTAGGGCGATTAGAGACTGAAAGGATATAATCGTTGGTTTGAGACCGAAAGGAGATGACCTTGCTCTTTCTAGCAATAGACCGACTGAACTAGTTAACCTGATAGTGCAGATAGCTTAGTGGACCGAATCCTGGCATATTCCCTTTTATCTGATTTTTACACCGTTTATTCCGCCTTATTTCTCATATTTTCTCTCTTTTAATTCTTGTAGTTTTTAGAAATCAAAATCAAACCCCCCAATTGTGACTTAGACAGATTATATTTCAAATAGTAGTTACCTCCCTGTGGAGATCGACCCTACTTCCGCTGACTGCATAGTTAGTTGACCTAGGACTTATTTTTGGTGTAGTACGACACGCATCAAATTTTGGCGCCGTTGCCGGGGAGAGAATTTTATTATTTGTTTTATTTTTTCTGTCTTGTCTTAAGGAATTTGTAATTCCTTAAGACCGTTCTTATTTTTTTCTCTTAGTTGTGTATGCGCAGGTCTTTAAGGGTCGAATTAGTGGAAGCTGATCCGGAGTCTGAAAGGATCTTTCAACGCAGAAAGAGGGATTTAGATAAGATTCGTTGGGAGGAAGCCTTGAGTACTTCTGACACTGTGTTCGACGGTCCCATTTTCGAGGATAACATTATTGTTGAGACCGTATTACAAGTGAAAATGCCGAATATTGCTAGTCATTCAGAGCCTACTGCCGCATCCATTCCTAAGGGTTTCAAGCTCGCTACTGATGAGCATGGAAATACATTTGATATTTGACCATCTTACATCAATTTGGTTGAAAGGAATCTGTATCGTGGGGTGCCAGGTGAAGATCCGAGGAAGCATATGGAGATTTTTGCTTACTATTGCTCGTCTATCCGCGCTTCTAAGGGGGTGACTCAGGATAAGATCAAGGAGGTGCTTTTTCCTTTCTCGCTGACTGATAGTGCGAGAGAGTGGTTGACGGATCTTGATAGACAGGCAGCCGGTATTACTGACTGGACTTCGCTGGCTCTTGCGTTCTACAAGATGTATTTTCCGCCACAAAGGACCAACGCCTTGAGAGCACAAATCACAAACTTCAAGCAAACTGCGACTGAGAATTTATATGAAGCTTGGAGTCGGTTTAAGAAAGCGGTGAGGTCGGTTCCTCATCGTGGGTTTCAGCCTTGGTTTCTATGCAATCGGTTCTATAATGGGTTCTACGATGATCATCTTGCTATTTTGGATGCCGCTGAAAATGGTCGATTTAAGCAAGAGATAGATGATGACAAAGGCTGGAAATTGATAGAGGAAATGGCCAATCATTGCGCCGAGTATGGTAACCCAAGAAGCGGTACGCGGACGGTTGCTAATATTAGTTCGGATGGCATTGATGCAAAATTCGATAAGCTTAATGTGAGATTTGACCAATGGGAAAGAAACAACGCCGGTAATCAACAAATTGATCACTTGTTGCAAAATGAAGAGTTGGTTACTTGTGAGAGATGTGGAGAGCCGGGACACTCGGCAGTTGACTGTTTTGCTGAAAGGGAGCAAGTGTGCTCTTTTCAACAATATCGGCAATGAGGAGGGTACTATAATCAGAATAATGTCCATCCCAATTTGAGATGGTCAAGCCAGAATGTGTTGAATCCGCCTCCGCTGCAGCAACAAGCATATGTTCCACCGCATAAACAAGGCTTTCAAAAGCCTCCTTCTTTTCCTACGCCAAGTCAAGCTAGTTCCTCATCGGGAGGAGTTTCTGAAATGGGGGAGCTAAAGTCGATGATTCAATCATTGGCGATCCAAATGCAAAAGTCGGATCAAGCCAATAATGCGACTATTAAGTTATTGGAGTCGCAAATTGCTCAACTTGCGGGTAATCAATCGACTAGGCAACCCGGTCAATTGACATCTCAACCGGAGAAGAGGAAAGAGACACTGAATATGATTACTTTGAGAAGCGGTCTCGCTCATGACGCTCCAAAAGCTGTTGATTCTGAAGTTTCTGGCACGAATTCCAAGGTGCCCAATGCTGACAGTGATAATTCACTCGATCGAGGGGGATATTTTGCTCGATCGAGTGAAAATGCAGATGATTTGATCGATCGAGGAGTTGCTGGTCCTCGATCGAATGATAGTGTTGCTGAGGTTGCTCGATCGAGCAACAATCCTGAAGAAATCTCTCGATCGAGCAGTGTCATTGCTCGATCGACCACCACTGATGAAGAAAGCTCTCGATCGAGCGATGTTGCTGCTCGATCGACCACTAATGATGCTGAGATGCCTCGATCGAAGGGCCTGAGCAAGCGTATGATTAATAACGCTATTATTCGGGAAGGTCGAAAGGGA
This sequence comes from Silene uniflora, assembly GCA_018983105.1. Classification (NCBI taxonomy): domain Eukaryota; kingdom Viridiplantae; phylum Streptophyta; class Magnoliopsida; order Caryophyllales; family Caryophyllaceae; genus Silene; species Silene uniflora. The sequence goes on along the minus strand of JAGPOY010004140.1, from coordinate 4,503 downwards.
GCACCTGAGGAATACGCTCCATTTCCGGGTCGGTTGATACGGGCCAGGGATGAGAAAGAGTTCGTGCGGTTTGCTGATATTATGCGCGATCTAAAGGTGAATGTCCCATTTGCGGAGCTGCTATTAAAGGTACCTTCTTACTTAAAGTTTATGCGAGAAATATTATTGCGTAAGAGGTCGGTAGATGCCGTAGAGATTGTTGCCTTGACGGAGGAGTGTTCCGCATTCCTCCAAAATAAGAGCCCACCTAAATTAGCTGATCCAGGAAGCTTTTCGATCCCCTGTCGTATAGGAACCCATACCATTGGTAATGCTTTATGTGACGTAGGGGCTAGTGTTAGTGTTTTACCTCTATCATTGGCTAAACGGTTAGGTTTCACTAGGTTCTAGTGTACCAACATGATGGTCCAGATGGCTGATCGGACCGTATCTCGACCTCTAGGAGTCTTAGAGGACATCCCTGTTCAATTAGGGAAGTTCTTTATTCCCGTCGATTTTGTCGTGTTGGACATACCCGAAGACTCACACACTCCCATTATTTTGGGAAGGCCGTTTTTGCATATTGCGCATGCGGTTATAGATGTCGGGTTAAGGACACTTACCTTTCATATAGGTGGGGAGGACCTAGTTTTTGCTCAGTCTGCGACCCATAAGGGTCCTATGCTTGTTTTGCCTTGTCATGCTTTACCATTAGTAGATGTTGAGCCTGAGTCATATGTGCATGATGTATCTGCTGCTCCTACGGTCGAAACTGAGCTACCACCGCACTTACATGATTTATCTATTGCTGCACTTACACCTCTGCCCCGACTTGGGAGCGAAATGGAGGAACATTCTTCTGTCGATTCTTTTGCAGGTCCTGGATCGGGTGCATTGGCACTTAAACCTGGCGAACCATGCTTGAAAGACTTTGCCAAGACGGAGAATGCAGGAAGTGGCGTGGTGCGTGAAAGCTCGAAGGACTATAAGTTGGAGCGCAACACTAATGATGGCTCAATGAAGTGGATAAAGAAGTCGGAAATTACCGCTGCTGAGAGTATTTCCGCAAGCCAGAGGCCCCAGTGTGGCCTAATGAGTTTATTTGGATAGTAAGCCGGGTTTGCAACCCCGTGCACCTTGTAATAGACTAATTTTATTTTGCTTTTAGACTATTTTTATTGCGTTTTATTTCGTTATAGACAATTAGAATAGAGACAATTAGCGTAGAAAAATATTTTTGACTATGGACAATTTTGTGGTATTTTTGGGATATTTTTCATGTTGGTTTTGCAGGTAAGGATCACGTACTCAAAAGATTAATATTTCAAAGTGCGTGCATTAAGGAAAAAAGGTAGATCGAGTAATTTATTACTCGATCGAGAGGGGAACTGCTCAATCGAGGTGGTCAAGTCCTCGATCGAGAGAAAGGGAGAGCAAGAGTCAGTGTTTGCTCGATCGAGGGAATCATTTTGGTCGATCGAGGAGTTTGGCAAGCTGGAAAGCTCGATCGAGGGGGTCATTTGCTCGATCGAGCACTTCTTCGGGTATAAAAAGGGAAGTTCCTCGATCCTCTTTTCATTTTACTCGATCCCAATTTATGTTCTTCATACTATAAACCCTAACCCTTTTAATCCTTCCTTAATTACCCAATTTTATGCCCAAATAATTCCATAAATCAATTACCCAAGTTGTTTATCGCTTCAATTAATCAAAATTCCCTTGATTTTCGTGCTTTTAATCGCTTAATTTGTGTTTTCTGGGTAATTCGATTCTATTCGAATTTGTGTGTTCATTAGTTTGATTAGTTGAATCTATTGTGGGTAATCTTCGACAAGTAAGTATCCTATGCTTTTATTTGTTTAATTTCAATCCTTTTTCCCCCTTATATGATGAAATTAGAGTTAGAAACCATTTGTAGGATATTAAGCTTAATTTTTCCCGTCTTTTTTATTATTACTTGTTGAATTCGTAGATATGGACACCACTGCTATTCCATCTACTAGTCCCGCGGCCAAGGAGGGCAATATTGCTATTTCTGAGACCGTATCTGAGGCTGTGTCTGAGTAGTCTATTATTCTGTCTGAGACGACTTCTGAGTCCGCCAATGATAGCAACATTGTTGTTGTTGCTAGTGCTACTATTGAGGCAGTGGTCACTGAGCCTACGCAGGCCACATTGCAGCCTATTCCTATTGTTTCTGAGGCTGTCACCACGCCTACGCAGGCTGCCACCATTATTTCCGAGACGGTCCCTACTTCCGAGCCTATTATTCCTGCTGCCCTTATTATTACTACTGTTGCTGTCCCTTCTTCTATTTCTGTGCAGAGTACGAGGACGGGAGCTATGCCATGAGTTGTTGCAGCGGGTCTAGCTCCAAAGAGGCCCGTCCAGCGAGCGACTAGTGCTGAGCGCCTCGAGCCTTTGGCTCAGCTTAGAGAGGTACATTTTGTCTCGAGCTCTCACCGCACTTGGTTAGAGCGTTTATTGTCCTCTCATATGATTTCTAGTCGTTTTGTTTACGGCCCCGACTTAGAGACTTTAGGCATTTTTGACGATGTTTGTGCCTTGCTTAACAGGACGGGGATGTCGGGTTTAATTACTATGACGGGGTTTACATATAGCGTTCCCACACTTGAGTTCTTTAGCTCCTATGTTTTTGACTCCGATTTGAACTCGGCTGACCCCTCTAGTGCTTGTATCACCTTTCGACTCCTTAATGAGTCGCATGCTTGGACTTTGGCCAAGCTAGGAATGGTTTTGGGCGTGGTTAGTGACGGACCTAAAACACCTCTTAGGCAGTTAGTTAGACCTATGTGGGCTGCCCTTTCACACACACCCTTCGCTCAGCGTAAGGTGGCCCACGTGTATTTGCCTGCCCCCCGTTTCTTTCTGCGACTTCTTGGTGAGTCCGTCTTTGCTCGACCGGAACCCAACAACGTGACCAGCACTGAGCTATCTATTCTAGCTAGGTATTTAAACATTGATTATGGTACCCCGTTTGCTCTTAACATTGCCTATTTGATAACTCAGCATTGGAACGGTATTGGTTCCAAGGTCACAGGAGCTGTGGTTGGTGGCGGTCTAGTTAGTAAGATCGCCAGCCACCTTTACCCCGACTTCCCTAGACACCATAGGCCTTATGACCGCGATGCTGTGATTAGCATTAGGACCATGGTTGGCTTTACTTGGCTTATGGGTTCTGACAGTCGGACATGGAAGATTTGTGGGCAACCTTCTGTAGTTTTGTCGTGTCCGACTCTACCTCGTCTTCTACCTTTACCGACTGTTGAGGGGGTAAAACCCGCTCCCCCTGTTTATCACCTACCCTTTGGAGCCACTCCTTCCCCTTCTACCAAGAAGAGGAAGAGGACTTCCCCGCCGAGGGAAGATGGAGGGCCATCTGGTTCTCAGCAGGCTGGAACTACTGTGACGCCCGCGCCTGCTACCATGACACCTACTCCCACTCCTACACCTACCCCTATCCCAGCTCAGACGGCCTTTCCGGCCAATTTTATTTGTCCCCCTCTATTTGAGGCACCTGAGGTCCTAGACCAAAGGTGTCGTGATGCTTTGCTGTTGGAGATCCGCAGGGATGTAGCCCAGATGCGACAGGATCAGGCACTAGCCCTGTTTCCCCTGTACGAGGACCACATGAGAGAGGGGCGTCCTATTCCAGCTGGCTGGCCGCACCCGTCTTTTTACCGATACCCAGAGGGTGGGTACCCTCCACTTCCTTCCGAGTCAGAGGAGGAGGTGGAGGAGACACCGGTAGCGAGGGTTGTGAGGTTGCGAGCCGAGGCGGCAGCTCAGAGGCAGTCTCAGGAGGAGAGGGACCCGACTTTTCCGGTGGGTCAGGAGGAGGAGGCGGCGGGTGACGACTAGCTTCCCATATTTGTTTTGCTGCTGGTTTGGGGAAGCCGTCATTGTGAGTTTTCTGTTTTATTTTTCCATCTCTTTTTGCATTTTATTTTATTGTTATTTCCATTAGTATCATGTATTAGGCTGTGTACCCATTTTCCCTTATTTGCTGTTAGTGTAGTTGGGAGCCAATGAGGACATTGTCCAATTTGGTTTGGAGAGGGTATTATGCATCCTTTTGCGTTTGCATTTGCATTTGTTTTTGCATTCACGTTTCCATTTTCGTCATTTTATTTCATGTTTTATAAAAAATCAAAAATAAAAAAAATTAGTTAATTCACGTTTATTTTTGCATATAGTCGGGTCGGATTGGAGTATTTACGATGATGATTTTGCACTATAGGTCAAATTGCTGCTATTCCTTGCACTTTCACGACTCAATTAGCAAAACAAAAAGTGATTTCTCAAATTTCGTCTTGTAAAATATTTTGGACAATTAGACTTCACTTCAAATTTTTGGCAACCTACTTATAATTTCTGAGGATTAGAGCCCAATAAATTTGTGTCATTCATGACCAATTTCATGTAGAAATGTGAGTAGTTACTCCTTGCATGTCATGTAACATTAATTTGCACAAATATGATATTTAATTGCTTATGGCATGC
>JAGPOY010004139.1:0-12278 GCA_018983105.1 Silene uniflora | reverse complement strand
TAGTACTCGGCCGAGTATACCTGACGGACTGGCGAACCGACTTAAAAGTAATTACGAATGGGTAATTAATATAAAAGGAAAGGTAATTCGTTCAGTTACAGCTTTTACACTTTTTACTATCACAAAACCCTAAAACCATTCCTAATCACTTCGGAGTCAATAGAGAGCCAGATCTTCGCCTGCCGTCGTCGCTAATTCGTAAGTCTTGCTAGATCTAGATTTGTTATGCTTAGATATGGTTAAATCAGTAGTATTTCATATGAATCGCTATTAGGGCACAGTTGATTGATTAATTGATTATTCTAGGTTGCGAATTCGTTGACGAGCCCTTCTAGCTGTGTTGTGTGATTTTATTGCTGTGGATTTGCTATCATGTAGGATTTCCTACTCATTGATTCGGTTGTGACAGTATTGTATGGATTAACTGCTGAGATTATTCTATGACTGATGATATAGCATGATTAACGGTATTAATTGCATTGTATGATGGTTACGGCTGATAAACTGTTCCGGCTGAGTGAGTCCATATGGGAAATGGTCCACACCCTTCGATCGCTCCTGGCGACTCCCATCACCAAGAGGATGTGCACATTAATGAACCTAGGGTTATCACTTGTTGCGATGAGTGGCTGCGGTGACAAGGCTGTGTCACTGGCTGACTTGGGTACCTGTTGCGATGGGATCTGGCTGGAAGGGATTATGAAATTATGATTGACTTCCGCTATTAATGTTATTTACGTTGCATTGTGTTATGATTGGTACCGGTTGCTGACCCCGTTTATGTTGTCTTTTGACCTGCTGTGATCCATCGGGGGTGGTGAGCAGATTGAAGCAGGTAGCTTTGTTGATGAAGTCGGATGGAGGGGACACAGCCGAGTCTAGTGCCACAGTTATAGCTTCCGCCAGTTTTAGCTTTAGTTTCAGTTGTTTAAGAGAGTTGTTTTATCATGTTGGTTTGAGACAGTTGATGTAAACCTTTAACTTTATTTACATTTATAATAAATTGTCCCGGATTGTTTTCTTTATGATGTTCACTACCTCGGGCAACCGAGATGGTAACATCCTTATATGCTAGGGCAGTCCCTGGTAAGGGGCTTTGGTATATGGGGGTGTTACAAAGTGGTATCAAAGCGAACGATTTTGGAACCTAACCAATGAATAAAATGAAAATAGGGTGTCTAATTAAAATGAACCCGAGGAAAAGTTGTATAGAGCTACCGCAAGGGCTTGGGAGACGTCCTAAAGCCGCACTTTGCCTTTACAACTTAGAACCGTTCACCGGGGGAGTGTCATATGTGTAGTCTATGCTGTTTTATGAAGTGATGTTGTATACGGCTGATATGAGATGCATGTTATGGGATAATTGGAAGGCAGTATGCGAAAGCATAGAGATGATGCATGAAATTACGTGAACGGCATGTTATAATTGAAAGTGTTAATGTTATTGTTATTATATGAATCTTCGCATGAAATAAGCATGATAGACAGAACTGATTTTCGTTATATGTACACATGAATGCGCTATGTGATGTTTAAAAGGCATGTTTGATGTTTATAATGTGGTTTTGTACCTTAGTAATATGCTAGGATACACTTGTGGGGTGAAAAGAACTAAAGGGTAGCACGAAAAAGCATGACTCGACCGAGTATAGGCAGTACTCGACCGAGTAGAGGGTACTCGGCCGAGTGTACTGGTACTCGATCGAGTAGGGTGGAACAGTACGAAACAGTAGCCACACGAGTAGAAGTACTCGGCCGAATGCCGAGACTACTCGACCGAGTAGGGTCTACTCGGCCGAGTAGTGTTGAATCCGACCGAGTATGTTTAGAGGGGACAATCTGTTTGCTTACTATAATAGTGTACTCGGCCGCATGGTCGAACTACTCGACCGAGTAGAGAGCACTCGGCCGAGTATAGTGACGACACGACCGAGTACAGTTATGTGTTATATTCTGGAATCACCTCTGGAATATGGTACTCGGCCGAGTAATGAAAGTTACTCGACCGAGTGGACTCACCACTCGGCCTTGTAGCTCTTTGGGCGGATACAATTGTTTTGAGCCGTAGGCTGATGCTTACGTTTTCCTTCTTCTATTTCTATCAGCTCAAAATGCCGCCAAAAGAGGTCAAATGCTCATATGCTAGCTGCTGATATGAGGGTAGATGAGATCGCTAGGTTGATTGAGCAGAATGAGAATCTCACTGAGATCGTCAAGCGGGTAGGTAAGGAGCCCGGAGAGATGAGTGCATCTAAGATGAGCACTGTAATCTCCCGCTTCCAGCCTAAGTCTTTGAGGGTACTGGAGAGCCCAAGCTGCTCGACAACTGGCACGATGAGATGGAGAATCTTATGGAGCTCGTTCAATGGCCGGAGGAACTGCAAGTGGATCAGGTTGTGTTCTACTTGAGAGATGCTGCTGGAGTTTGGTGGAAGAGTGTCCGGGAATCAGCGAGGGAGCACTACCGGAACAAGGGCCAAGGGTTCATTCCTGGGAAAGACTTCAAGGTCCAGATGAGGAAGAGGTTCATACCGGAGCACGTTCGTAACAGGCTGAGAGCGGAGTTCGATTCCTTCATTATGACTGAGGGGATGACAGTGGCTGACTACTACCATAAGTTCTATGCCATGTCTCGCTATGCTGCAGATACGGAGCTCAGTGACTTGAGCTTGGCTATCCGTTTCGAGAAGGGACTGCATTTCAAGATTCTGGAGAAGCTACCGGTGGGGACATTATCTGATCTGACCGAGGTTTATGAGAGAGCGGGACATGTTGAACGACTCATTGACATGTCTAAGGAGGCTAGGGAGCGAGCTACTGAGAAGAGGAAGGCTGAGAATGATGCTAGTGGCCAGACCAGTGCTAAGAGAGGTGGCTATACCCAATCGCGGGGATATTATGGAGGAGCTAGTTATGGTGGAGGATCTAGAGGTGGAGGTAGAGGTGGTCGTACATCTAGCGAGTCATCTCCCTTGACTTGCTACAACTGTGGCAAGATTGGACACCGACGCTTCGAGTGCCGAGGTCCGGGTGGAGGAGCTTTCCAGCCACGATCTTATCAGGGAGGCTTTTCGCAAGCCCTGGCGCAGAGTATGGCTAGCAATAAGCCAGCCGGGTCATGGTACAAGCAGGGTGGACAGAACAACAACGGTGGGGGAACTTATCAACGTTCTACTACTACCGGGAATCAGACTACGGCTGCAAAGCCGACTACATCAGCAACTACAGTGAAAGGAGGGGGTCCAGCTAAGAGTAGTGGTAAACTATTCATGATGGAGAAGCAGGCAGCTGAGGATGACGCGCAAGTCGTTACCGGTACTTTTTCCATTCATAATACCCCGTCTTTTGTTTTGTTTGATTCGGGGGCGACCCATTCGTTTATATCTAAGAGTCATGCCGAAAGTATGAAGTTAGGGGAACATGAGCTAGTATCTGATAATGTTTTTATACCTTCGGGGGAGTCAGTGTCATGCAATAAGAAGTATAAGGATGTATCCATGTATATAGGAAAGACAAACTTCCCTGTTGACTTGCTAGAGTTTCCATTAGATGGATTTGAGGTTATTGTCGGGATGGACTGGTTGGGTAGACATAAAGCCAAGATAGATTGCCATCAGAAGAAAGTGACATTAAGAGGACCTAAGGGGAGGAGTGTATCTTACCGTGGGTTTGTGATCAAACCCAAGTTCAAGTTGATTGCAGCAATGACCCTGAAATCTTATCTACGAAAGGGATGTCCTATAATACTTTGCCACATTCGGGTTAACCGATTGGAGATACCGATAGCAACGGAAATACCGGTTGTGGGAGAGTTTGCCGATATCTTTCCTGAAGAGATACCGGGGTTACCACCGAAGAGAGATATCGACTTCACAATTGACTTGAAGCCAGGAACCAGGCCGATTTCCAAGGCTCCATACCGTATGGAGCCGAGAGAGCTGGAAGAATTGAAGAAGCAACTTGAAGATTTGTTGTAGAAGGGATACATTAGACCAAGTGTATCTCCTTGGGGAGCACCAATCCTGTTCGTTAAGAAGAAAGATAGAAGCATGAGGTTGTGCATCGACTATCGGGAGTTGAACCATGTAACTGTGAAGAATAAGTATCCATTACCAAGAATAGATGACTTGTTCGATCAGTTAAGTGGAGCTGGAGTGTTTTCGAAGATTGATCTAAGGTCGGGATACTATCAGCTGAGGATTAGTCATGAAGATATACTGAAGACAGCCATTAGATCGAGATATGGACACTACGAGTATGTGGTGATGCCTTTCGGGTTGACTAATGCACCAGCAGTGTTTATGGACCTGATGAATCGGATTTTCAGTGAATTCTTAGACCAGTTTGTCGTGGTGTTGATCGATGACATTTTAGTCTATTCTAAGACTAAGGAGGAACATGAAGAGCATCTGAGGTTGGTGTTGCAGAAGTTGCGCGACAACAACCTTTATGCTAAGCTGAGTAAGTGTGAGTTCTGGTTAGACAAGGTAGATTTTCTGGGACACATTATTTCAAAGGAGGGTGTTTCAGTTGATCCAAGTAAGATTTCAGCAGTGTCGAACTAGGAAGCACCGAAAAATGTGGCAGAAATTCGGAGTTTCTTGGGTTTGGCAAGCTATTATCGGAGATTTGTAAAGGATTTTTCAGCAATCGCATGACCGTTGACAGCGCTAATGAGGAAAGATACAAGATTTTGCTGGGATGAGAGTTGTGAAACGGCGTTTCAGACCCTAAAGGAACGCTTGACTACAGCTCCCGTCCTAGCATTGCCTGAAGGAAGTGAGAATTTTGAAGTTTACACAAATGCTTCAAAGAAAGGTCTGGGTTGTGTTTTGATGCAGAATGGGAAGGTGATAGCTTATGCCTCGAGACAGTTGAAGCCATATGAAGAGAACTATCCGACGCATGATCTAGAGTTGGGTGATGTGGTTTTTGCTCTCAAAATCTGGAGACATTACCTCTATGGGGTGACTTTCAAGGTGTTTTCAGATCACAATAGTTTGAAATACATTTACACCCAAAAGGAGCTGAATATGAGGCAAAGGAGGTGGATGGAGCTGATTGATGATTATGACATGGAGATCCTATACCATGAAAGGAAAGCTAACGTGGTGGCTGACGCGCAGAGCAGGAAGAGTGTACATTCTTTGTGCACGCAATTGTCTTTGATGCAGCTAAGAGATGAAGTAAGGAAAATGGGGATCTATATGATCCGGAATGGTGATGCAGTTGGTAACTTGACAGTTGAACCAGAACTGTACAGCGAGATTCGGGAGAAGCAGTTAGTTGATCCAAACATCATTGAGTGGAAAGAGAAGCTGGGTGACGCAGAGAAGTCAAGATTCACCATCCATGATGATGGAAGCCTTCGTTTCGATGGGCGATGGTGTATTCCTGATGATGCTGAGATGAGGAAAACGATTATGATTGAAGCTCATTGTACTCCTTATTCAGTACATCCGGGTGGTGATAAGTTGTACCGATATTTGAAGAAAACCTTTTGGTGGCCAGGGATGAAAAAGGAGATTGCGGAGTATGTGGCTAAGTGTTTGACTTACCAGCGAGTAAAGGGTGAACAAAGGAGGCCGCAAGGACTAGTACAATCGCTTGAGGTACCTGAATGGAAATGGGAATCTATATCCATTGATTTTATCGTGGGATTATCGAGGACGCCGCAAGTTAACAACATGATTTGGTTGATAGTGGACCGACTGACGAAGTCAACTCACTTTATTCCAATGAAAGATACTTGGAGCAAAGTTCAGTTGGCTAATGGTTACAGGAAGAATGTGGTACGACTTCATGGAGTGCCAAAGGATACTATGTCAGACAGAGATGAGAGATTTATATCCAAGTTTTGGCAAGAGTTGCAGGACCATAAAGACTCTGGAGGACATATTGAGAGCTTGTGTGATGGAATTTGGTGGAACATGGAAAGAACGACTCGATTTAATTGAGTTTTCATACAATAATAGCTATCACACGAGTATTGGTATGGCACCATATGAAGCTTTATATGGGAGGAAGTGTCGTAGTCTAGTGTGCTAGGACGACAGTGCTGAAGCTGTGGTTTTAGGACCACAGTTGGTGCAAGATATGGTGGAGCATATTAAGATGATCAGACAAAAGATGAAAGCAGCTCAGGACCGACAGAAGAGTTATGCAAATCCGAAGCGCAGACACGTGGAATTTCAGTCAGGTGACAAGTTTTTGCTGAAAGTTTCGCCGATGCGTGGTGTGATGCGATTTGGCAAGAGAGGAAAGCTAAGTCTGAAATATATTGGACCTTATGATGTGTTGGATCGAATTGGCGAGGTAGTTTATCGACTTGCCTTGCCAGCTGCACTTGATAGGATTCATAACGTGTTTCACGTATCACAGCTGAGACGGTATTATCCTGATGCATCGCATGTGTTGGAACATAAAGCTATTGAGTTAGATGAGACCCTAGCCTATGAAGAATTGTCGGTCAAGAGTTTGGACCGTAAGGTTCGAAAGACAAGGAATGGCGAAACTGTCATTGTAAAAGTGTTGCGGTCTAACCATGACATGGAAGAGGCTACATGGGAAGCTGAGCCAGCTATGCGCGAGAAGTGATACCGGTCGTCGCAGTATCAAAAATACACCTAAGTACAACTAACAGAAGCTAGTGGTAAGTAGGGTCGATCTCCACTGGGAGGCAAAATAAGATTTATCTGTCTAAATTTAGTCTATGAATAACGGGGTTTGATTGATATGTAATTAAGCTAAAACTAATCTAAAGTAAAGAGAGAAAGAGTACGAGAAATAAAGAGCGGAGTAATAAGAGAGAAAGATAATAGGATTTCGGGTCACTACAGCTACGACGGTCTAAAATAGTTAAGGTCCGGTCTGGGTACTCTTGGAAGGGCAGTGAATATCTCCTTTTTGTCTCTATTCGCCTTAGATTACTTCTAACTTAACTTTCGCCCTTATTATTCATAATTAGGTCTATTCCCTTCCAATCTTTCGATCTATGTCAGAAATTCCCAAATTATCTAGCTAGTCTCCGGCCGGTCGATTCACTAGATGTAACAATTAAAACAACTACGAGGCAATTCTAATAATACCGAATTTAGATCTAAGTCAAATTAGTCCATCTACGTCATAGATTCCCTAATCCTAGCATGAGAAATTAGCTATTCATGGTAGAAATAATGAAATTAATAATAACTAAAGCAATGATTGAATCTAGCATGATATAAAGATAAAGGAATAGAAATAACATAAACTAGATTCAAACTAAACAACTAAAGAGGAATTAAAGGAAAAGAGATTAAAGGATGCAAAGAAATAACTAAAATAGAATTAATAAGACTAAAATTAAATTTAAAGAGAAGAAGAAGGAGAAGCTACAGAGATTTAAGATCCAGAGAATAGAGGAAAGAAAGCCATCCTGATAAACTGAACAATCAATGTCATATCTTGTGTTCCCCCCAAAAATGGCCTAATTATCTCTTATTTATAAGAGATATATAATTCCATAAAGATAAAACTAACAAAAGATAGGTCTCGACAAAAAAATATTGCGCGTTGGACTTGGTTTTACTCGATCGACCAATTATAGTTGGTCGATCGATAACAAGAAGCTCTCGATCGAGCAGAATAGAGAACTCGATCGAGTACTTCTCAGCGCGTAATTCCTGCTTCGCGCGCTGAACTTCAAACGGCCACCATTTCTTCGTTACTTGTCCGAATCAACCGATTTTTGCGGCGTTGGAAAGCTAAGAGGATAAGCTTCCGTCTCCAATTGGAATCACCTGATTATCTGTTGTAGAACTCAAGATATGGCTCTCCAAATTAGACACTAGTGAATTGAAGCTCTTCCTTTGTTTGCCTAGCTTCTTTTCTTCTATGCGCACCTCAAAATAATAGTTTCCAAGCCCCAACTCAACTCATATCCTAAATGCATGCATAGGGACATGTTTTAGACTTGATTATGATCTTCTCCAGCTCGTATCTGCAATTAATACAGACTATTTGGGGGACATTTGTAGCTTAATACTACTAAATAAGCATATAAATGCGTGCAAATAAGGCCTAAGAAGACTATATAAAATGCACGCATCAAACTTCCCCAAACCAACCTTTGCTTGTCCCCAAGCAAACTATATGTAACTAACTAATGGAATGGAGTTAAGCTCAGAGCTAGGTACAAATCGTCCACCTAAACCAATTTAATGCAAATAAACTAACACTCTAGCAATATTGTCAATGCAAACGAGTTATGAAGATGTTTATAAAAGTAGCTGAACCGTCAACCTTGCAAGACCTTCAAAATTGGACTCTCACGAGTCACTCTTCTCTCAACAAAGCAAAGGGTAAGCATATATTTATGTGCAAGAGAGAAAGAGAAATAGTCGCTCACCTAAACTACGACCTACATAAACATGCATGCAATCTAGTATGATAAGTAATTCTAGCTACCGTACACATACATTCCATCCAATCAAGGTCCTATCACATGCCGAATACTTGAAATAATTTGGATAAGTGAGGCTATGGGTAAGAAAAGGCAAAACAATTTGGGAATGAGAGGTTAAGAGCCAAGCTAGTATCCTATCAAAACCAATTAAAGTATCCAATTCCAACCATAAATGAAAATCAAGCTCAAATGCTTTAACAACTTAGGCAAAAATTCACCAATTCCAAATTTAAACACTCCTCATATGTTGTAGATAAAGCATAGGAGTCACTAATCCAAAATTTTCAATTTTTTTTCACTGCCACACGAATCTCTTTTCTTTTCTTTTTTTTCAGTTTTTTTTCTTTTTTTTTTTCAATTACATCCTCCTCCTTTCATTCATTACCAACTTCATACAATAAAGAATGAGCCAAAAAAGATACAATAAAGTAGATACCACTAAAACTACTAAACTAGCTTGGCAAAGGGTAGGCTAAGTTTATGGATTGTAGTTTAAGGGTCAAATAGGCAATTTATGGCTAATTTGAAGCTAATGGGTAAAATGAATAGAAAGGGAGTTGCAAGCATTCTCCTAACATGTGATACCATCCACTAACTCGAATGTATGAAGGCAATAAGTAATTAAATGTCATACTTGTGCAAATTAATGTTACATGATATACAAGGAGTAACTACTCACAATCCTACATGAAACTGGTCATGAATGACACCAGATTATTAAGCTCTAATACTTAGAAATATAAGTAGGTTGCCAAAAAATTTAAGTCAAGTCTATTCGTTCAGCTAAATTAAAACAAAAAAAACTCGTAGATTATGCAAAAGACTATGCTAAAAGATGTTAAAATTGCAAGGCTTAGGCAAAAAGACTAAATGTAGTGCAATTTCATCATGGAAAACTACCGTTCCGACTCAACCTACATGCTAAAATAAACGTGAATTTGTTTGATTTTTTTTCAAAATTTTTAAATTTTTTTTTTGATATTTATTGAATTTTTATTTTAGTAAAATAAATATGCATGCAAAAATTAAACGTGCAAACATAAATGCAATAAAAACAATATGCAGACACATATATGGATGCATATACCCTCCTCAAACCAAACTGTACAATGCCAATTGTACTCAACAGCTAACAACAGCAGCAAAAAGGAAAGGGAAAATGCAAACTAAAGGAGATAAATAGAGATAAGGAGCTAAGAAACTCACAAGACAGCGCGAAATAGACGGACCTCCCCAAACCAGCCAGTAACAAGGGAAGTCATAGCTAGCAACATCGGATCGGCTAAATTCGCGCAAAGAATGCTGGTGTACCTGCAATTACGCGAATAGAAACCCAAAAATTCTACCAAAACCCCAAGTCTTAAATGTTTCGCATTCTATAGTCGAGAAAACAAATTATTACACACACAAAACCAAATAAATGAAAGTCTTAAAAATCCAACGAAAAGCATAGAAATCCGGATTGCCTCCCCGTCAGCGCTAGTTTCAGATAGGTCCCAGCTCGACCTCTTTTTTTTTCTTCAGCAGCTAATCCTGATTAAGCCCAATCAAAACAACTCAAAGCACGCAACAACCTATCAAATTACTGCGCATGTGCTACACAAAACTGTAAGTAGCACCATAAAATAGTGATAGCATAGGAAATTAAAATGTAATAACATCTAAGTCTAACAAATTTCCTATGACAGCTCCTAAAAACATCCACAAAATTATTCCTCCCTCCAGCTAAGGGCGGAATATAAAAGCTTAAATTAACCGCAGGTGGAAAATAAAGCAGCTCAGGAGCATTTGACTCAAAGATAACGCGAATAGAATTTAGATGCTTAGACGGGTAAAAACTGTGAGGTGGAGGGATCTGGTCTGCTAAAGGAGAAGGTGGGTATTCATCCCAAATGAAAGGGACGGTAAAGTCAATTGGGTCAATTGGGTCCTCTATAATAGGTTCATCTACTATATCATCATAACTATCCCATTTAACCTCAAGACAGTCAAAAATTTTCTCCTCACTCCCCTTATCACTAGACTCGTCAGTAGGGAAGTTCTCAAAGAGACCCTCCCAGTCGTCCTCACTATCTGTGAAAGAATCATAAAGGGGTTCTAAATTTTCCCTACAGAAAGGATTGTCAACCATGCTAGTAGTCTCCTCTATGTCTCCGTCAAATTTTATAGCATCCTCTATATTGGTTTCTAAAGTCTCACTCATCCCCTCGTCTGAGTCAACATGAAGAGAGAAATTGGGTTTAATAGTTTCAGCAGCAAACCAATCAAAAAGTTCTAATAGCTCTTTTGCGGGGATTTCATCAAAATCCCCCTTACCTTTAGCCTCGAGGTATGCTCGCGTAGGGACATTCATTCCCTTGATGATAGACCGGCAGATTTGATCTCCAGAAAAACTTCCTCGTCTTGGTTCGAGAAACTCCTCCAGCCAGTCTATATAAGCACCAAAGCTTTCGTTCTCATCCTGCGGAAATCTAAGAACAGAAGACATAAGAACAGTCTCAAGGAACTGAAGTTCCCTGAGACAAGAACTAAACTTAAAAAAAAAAAAACAGATAAAACTGCGCTGCCTCCCCGGCAACGGCGCCAAAATTTGATACCAGTCGTCGCAGTATCAAAAATACACCTAAGTACAACTAACAGAAGCTAGTGGTAAGTAGGGTCGATCTCCACAGGGAGGCAAAATAAGATTTATCTGTCTAAATTTAGTCTATGAATAACGGGGGTTGATTGATATGTAATTAAGCTAAAACTAATCTAAACTAAAGAGAGAAAGAGTACGAGAAATAAAGAGCAGAGTAATAAGAGAGAAAGATATTAGGATTTCGGGTCACTACAGCTACGACGGTCTAAAATAGTTAAGGTCCGGTCTTGGTACTCTTAGAAGGGCAGTGAATATCTCCTTTTGGTCTCTATTCGCCCTAGATTACTTCTAACTTAACTTTCGCCCTTATTAGAGTAATATATTGCCTAAATAACTCTAGGTCCTTTCGGTCCACTAGGGTAGTCTATTGTTCATAATTAGGTCTATTCCCTTCCAATCTTTCGATCTAGGTCAGAAATTCCCAAATTATCTAGCTAGTCTCCGGCCGGTCGATTCGCTAGATGTAACAATTAAAACAACTACGAGGCAATGTGGGTATATTTCCGTATATGTACCCTTAACATGTAGGACTATAACGAAAATTTTCTATGTAAAATTACGTGTCATATACGAAATGCGATAAACGAAAATGCGAGATAAGAAATAACCTTTGTTCCTTGCGTTAGAGGCCTAAGAACAAGAATCAACCGAGATTCTCTCCTATAACTCGCACCCAAGACCTGAATGAGACGATGCCGCGTGTGCTCGAAATGCTCTCCGATTGCCTTGCAATATGGGGAGAGCTCTTGTGAAGTTTTGATGTGAGATCTAGGTTATGGGAGAAGAATGCTCTCGATAACCTAATTTTTGTGCAAATGATCGATTAACTGACAAAAGGAGAATGACTCTCCTTTTGTAGTTCATTCGGCCGAGTATGGGTATTGGGGTGAGAGTGGGCTTTCCACTCTCACCTTATACCAACGCGTGATTCGACCCATGTAGCTGAAATGTACCATGCATGTTTTAATTATAAATCGTCTCCGGGTTATTAGATATTAATGTGTCGTCTCAACATTTTGCAGTCGATACATTAATAATGGTCTAATAACAAAATAACGATATTGTATAATTAACATAATTAATATAACTGCTTATATTGATTTCCCATTTTATACATTTAATTAAATATAACCGTTTATATTTAATTTACGAATTAATCATGTAATTCGCATTAGCTAAAATTATTTAATCCGT